>JAIFTH010000150.1:0-51222 GCA_019968535.1 Fragariocoptes setiger | reverse complement strand
GTAAGTCTCTCTCTCTCTCTCTCTCTCTCTCTCTCTCTCTCTCTCTCTCTCTCTCTCGCTCACACAATCTCGATGCTTCTCTTTCTAGTGATCTTCTTGTTGATCACTGATTACATCGATAATTAATCACCGAAACTCCTTTTTTTTCTCTTCTCTTCTCTTCTTCACAACACACGCGTACAGACCACAACAAGTGTACTGTCGGGTATTCATCTTATTGTCAACAACTTTGCGCTTGGAAATCAAACTCCAGTCAGACGCTGACTCTGCTCTCGAGCGTGTTAATGTGTACAACTTCATCTGTGTTCATTCTCGTCCTCATTCTCATTGTTTCATTGTAGAACCATTTGAGCCATTGTTTCGTGCGTATCACTCGTGCTTGTATTATACTGAACACAATCATTGTAAGATTCATTGTAAGATCGTAACGGAACAAAAAAAGCGATTGGTAAATGTAAAAAGAGATGACGATTAATCAATGGAGAAAAGAAAATGAACCGTTACTTTCCATCAACAATGATAGAGTTTCATTCACACTTTGTAAATAAAGATTTATTTTCACCATATGTTTAATTTGTGTGCAGCAGCATCAACTGGTGCTGCACGCTTGAGCATCATTAATTTTTGTTGTTCCCCTTTAAATCAATATTAATAATAATCATCCACAATCATAAGCATTACTCTAAGGAGAAGTTGCAACTCAAAGCAGGCGTTTTCACAACTGAGCATTCATCCACACTTTTTCATCTGTTCGCATTCCTGTGTTGATACAGTAGCGTGCCAGTAATTTGTAATCCAATCCTTCTCATTGATTGAATATTAAGCAATATCTCTTTTTTTTCATGAACACATGTCCATACATACACAAGGGGTGAACATGAAAAATAAAAACCTCATGCCTATTGCATCGTGATTTCTCGTATGTGTAGTAATGATTGCATGATGACTCGCTGCGAGAAATAGGTATAGATGATTGTAAGAGCAAGCTTTTGATTGTGCATTGTCGTCTTTGTCATTCTCCATCAAGGAATTTTGTAATAATTGCCAAGTCACGTAACACTAACGACAGCGGCAGCAGCAGCAACAACAACAACAAAATGGCGACGATGATGGTGACGTTACGGTGCAAATCGATGCTAGTGGCGCTCATCGCACTGATGATGATACTGGGCCAAAGTGAGCGAGCCGAATCTCAACGAGCGATAGGATTTCAATTCGTATGTCCGTTATTGCCTTGCCAATTGCGTGCCTTCCTTGTATTCTGCCGAGGACACATGGACACATGCCAGAATCCTGGTCCCCCGCCAGGTCCTATGCCCGGTCCCATGCCAGGCCCAATTCCCGGTCCGATACCAAAACCTGTGAGTCGTGCCGATCATTTGGATTATGTGTCCGTCAGTGACTATTCGTCAGGCAACCTCAGATACAATTACGAAGACTATTATGGAGGTTATGATGATGAAGCTGACGACAATGACTACAGCGACGGTTATCGTAGCAAATCGATGCGAGGCCATATCACCTTGAAAGACATATTGACGTTCAGACGGATAGCATGTCCTACGTTGCCTTGCCATCTTATGAAAATAGCACCGAATAATGTGTGCATCGGCCATTACGAAAGACACTGTAAACTAGATAAGCCATTAGACGATGATGATGATGATGACGACATGTTATGGTAAATATTCGAGAGATCGATCAATATCAAAGATCTGTTGTCATTGTTATTGCCTGATGAATGATTCAATAGCATGCTGCTGCCGCTAGGATAGCTACACACCTAATTCTAGCAGCAAACTTGTATTGTGACTAAATAAACGAGCGATATAAATAGTTTTAACAACACCCAGCTTTATTATTATTATCATCATCTGCTGCTGTTGTTGTTGTTTACATAACTGGTTATCGACTCACTCTCGATTCGTCGGTCGGACGATCGTCGCTCCTGGCTGCGTGAACAACAGCAACAACAATAACGCGACAATAACAAACAAATCAGATCAATAACGATGCACGTGCGTATGAATCCAGGGCAAAAAGGACGAGACGCGCGTGTAGAGGCCAGGCAAACCGGGTCGGGCGCATCCGATCCCTGCACTTACTACGCCCAACAAATAATACCTGTCGAGTTCGTTGCTCATTTCGCTGATCATGGGGCCGCCCGAGTCACCGCGGCACGCGTCCTTCCCGCCGACACGAAAGCCGGCACAAAATTGCGACGGCAATAGAGTGATCTTTTTGCCCTGCGCCTGGAACCATTGTTCACACCGATCGTTGTGCAATATGGGCAATTTGACTTTTTGCAACACCGACGATGAGTGAACTACGAGTGAGTGGCGGCACCAGTGAAAGTTAAAGTTGTAGTTATTAATTGTACATTAGTGATGAATTTTGTGTGTGTGTGTGTGTGTGTGCTATAGTAAGGCAGTTTAACGTACGAGAATTAATTCATTTTCATTTTCAACACAAATCAAATCAAAGCATTTTGCAAGTTATCAGATAGCAGTTATTCTAACGCTGCTAGCTGCCTATGTGACTGCCTATTCATGATGTGAAGTAATAGACAACCCTGTAGCCATAAAGCCAGTGAACTGACCTTTGTTTGTGCTGTCTAACGACGGGTCGAGGTCACGCACCCAACCCCAACCGACAACGGTGGCAATAAGACCAACGTACGAGTCGTCGTGTCGAATAATATTACGTGTGTCGCTTGGATCCTCATTGAGGGAAACCGGTCTATTCTTGTTGCTGTTTGATTCATCTTGCTCCAATTGTTTGTCATTAGAGTCTGTGTCAATTTCATTAATTGATTCACTGTTGTTGTTGTTGTTGTTGCTGTTGCTGGGATTCAATGCATTTTGGACAATGTCCATCTCGAACGTCGAATACTTGATTTTGTCCATAAACATGCCGTTGATGTTTGACGGATGAATGGTGCTAAACACTTTGCCAGGTAACAGTGCATGTCTCTCGTTTGCATTGTTGCTCACTGCACTATTGAGCTTGTTGTGGCTGCCGCTCTTGACTTTCTTTTTTACCTGTTGATTTTGAATCTGTTGCTGATGTTGTACTGGATTCTGTGGTGATGCCGATGATAGATAGTTGCGCTCAAGATCATAGAATGCTTTCATGATTTCAGTGTCGCTCATTTTGTCGGTGACAACAACACCATCATTGATCGACACACCATTGGCGGCGGCAGCAGCTGCATTATCTGCTGCTGCTGTATCGTTGAGATTATTTTCAGGCAAACAAATTGGCATAATATAATCGCTATAATCTACTGATTCAGAGAGTCTTCGATGTCCGGCCGGTGGGTCGATTGATCAGATGATGAGAGTTAAAGTGTTCAGGATGAGAAGTTGACACAAATGAAACAATTCTAGTGAAATTCTGGTGACAATATTTTTAACGATCATTGGGACTGAGATACTCACTTGATCAATGCAATGTCGTTGGAGAACGGACGTGGATATGAGTACTCGCGGTGCACAATGAACAAGCTCACGTTGGTGGCCCATGAGTTGAGCTCGGCGTCCAGTTCGCGCACTCGATGTGCGCCCAAGACGGCGCTCAAATTGCGTGGATTGTATCCAACCAAACAGTGGGCGGCTGTGAGCACCCACTCGCGATTGATGAGGCTACCGCCACAGATGGGCCTGCCGTCGAGTCGGACGGACACCTGCAGGCGCAAATGCAAAAAAGCGACACACAGAGCACACGATGGGAACATGAAATAAAACATGGAAATATTAAATGAAAACAACCAACATTTAAATAAACACTGACACAGCAGCGAATAAACTTGACAAGTTCACACGCGATTGCAAAACTTACGGTCCATGGAAATTCACCTGGCCTCGTGTCAATGCCACCAACAATGCGAGGTATTCGTGCCGACGATGCTTGATGTTGTTTGTGTGTTGTTTTCCTCGAGCGCATCGTACCGATCGGCATTGTTGGACGCCCACAATAACGCTGATCTAGCTTATTGACGTTGTTGTTGTTACTACCGCTGTCTGACTGGTCGATTGTTGGAGCGGAGAAAGTGATCATGTTGTGAGCGTTAAAGCGTGCGGCCATACTATGATCGCCGGCGCTGCCAAACCCGATGGCTTGGTTACTTGCCATAGGCATTGGCATTAAACAGGCGAGCCAAGCGAAGGCGATTTGCACAAATTTGGGGAACATTTTAGCTTCATCAACACGTGTTCTTATTATCATTAAATCCTAAGCTATTACTAACAACTTGTGTATGTTAATATAAATAAATAAAAAGTGTTAACAACAACAACAACAACAATAGCCACAACTTGGGTGTCTGACAACTTGAGTGGATATAATCAATCAATGATCAACTAAAAATCAATGACATTCGTCAATGACAACTTTATATATTGTTATATTGTTGATCATTGATGCGCAACCTAATGATGATGATGATTTATTTAATTGTCGTCAATGTTAGCTGTGCGGTGATGAATATTTGTTGTCGTTGAACGATAACGAACGCTTGTTGATCGTGTGTTAATGAAATATGTCAATGTTGGCCATGCCCATGTCAATATGTTGTAAAGGCTCTCAAGCCATTAGGCATTGATGAGCAGACATTAGGGCGACATACCGACATCTATTAGGTGACGATCTGATAGATGCGCCAGAGTTTGCCACACACACACACACAATCGAAACTTCTGTGAAGGTTCCGTTTCGAACTTGTCTACTGCCACCATCGTGACCATTGTATGCTATCAGTGTTGTAATGTGAGCACCACGATTGAATTAAAAATTTTCAATGTGCCACTGTGTCAACAGTGACACATTGCTAACAACGACAACATAACACTGTCTGTCTGTGTTTGTGCACAATTAACACACACAATCAATATATGTATCATGTGTGTTATTCAATTCAGCTCAACTATCTGTGTGTGTGTGCGTGTCATCCTCTATACATCAAATCGCAATCCTATTGATTGGATTGGTGTGAGTCAAGTGCACCCAACTTACACACATGTTGCATATATCCGGACACACGCACTCACACACCAATCGATACTGAGTATTCAGACCAACGGACACACAAGCGAGCAGACACACAATACGGAAGTCTCACGAATCGCTTCAGTCGCCAATGCAAGGGTAAAATGATAAAAAATGCCAACAATGCACAACGAGCATTGCAGCAGTGAAACAAGTGACACTTGATTCAATGGTGGACGTGAAATTTTAATTCATAACTTGATGATCTCGTTAAATGTCGCTCTCGATGTGTCTGGCGTGTGTGTGTGTACCGAGTAATTGTGTAATTGTGTCACGCAAACCTATCTCCTTATTCAGCCTTATTTCGATCAGTGTAGAGCTAGTTGTTCTCACCATACTTGATGAGGCTAGCACAACAAACAATTAATAATAACAATATTGAATATCAAGCTGATCAAGTTGACAATCACTTAACTACAAATGAGTGCACAATGTCGCACATCTATCTCTAACAACAGCTCAACACAGCACACTTTGGTGCTGTCTCTAATTAGTTGCTAATTATTAGCGATTCATTTTGCACACAATCACTTGCTTTGTTGTACAATACCATCATTGATTGTGCAACACTCAACCTTAGCACACTTTGTGTTGATAATCTCGTGTGATGAAGCACACACACACACTCACGTCGGCACCACCTTATTAGTATTATCAACACCTGACTGTATCGACGCTGGCGTCATCTGTTGAGCATCAAACGAACCAAAAAGCAATAATCTATTTGAGAATCTAATTTGAGGATCTAATTTCACTAGTCTGATTCATCATTAGGCCAAGATTAGTCATTACGGCTTGTGTGATATAGATGTTCTGACCGATTCACACAGGTCGAACTGAATACGAACCACGCCCACTGAGCACGTAGCATCCTTTTATCCCATTCTATTTCATTGAGACATGAAAGTCTATCGAGAGAACCAACATCTGGTGCATTGCCAACGCATCAAACTTTGCTATGCAGCTTGTATTATGTTAGAACTATGTGTGTGACGCAATTTGTTTATTCAATGGCAATATTTTTATTATTATTTATAATCCATTTTATTCAAGTGCAACGATCACAGAGGTTTTGTTGTTTGCCGCCCGCGAAACCAACGCGTTAGCGAAGTTATTGTCTTAACTTCTATTTAAAGTGCAATGATAGCCAAAGTTAACTATGTATATATATATTTAAAATTATGATAAAAACTAATAATAACATGCTTGTATAGCTAGAAATGCTATGTATTGCTCGTGTGCAAATAATTCAACTACTAATAATAATTCATCCTATCACCAGACCATGCACGCAATGAGCCAGCGATGTCGCTATTGTGATTGGGAGATTGTTGTGCAATCCAAGTGTGTGTGTGAATGGCCACCAAAATTTCTACCAAAATATTGTTCGATGTAACGCATAACTTGTGACATAACAAGTGAATGAGTGACCGATCAAACGACCACATGTCATGGTATTTTATGTTTACCAATTGGACCAAACATCAACAACAAACATACGATCGGCGCATGGAGATCATTAATACTATTGTTATTATTATTGCTAGTTGTTGTTGTGAAAAATTTCTAAAGTTTCACATTGTTGTCGTGTGTGCGTGAGTGAACAATACTATTTGCTATGATGTGATGCAATGTGGGTGGTGTGGATTGGTGTGGTTTAGTTTGCTCAAGTTTAGCTTACAATAGCTGAGTTTACAATTGGCCACAGTTTGCGATGCACTGCATCCGCAATGAAAATCATTCTCCGTGCCTGCCACACAAGCTGCCGAGAATGTGATGCAATGCAGCAATTCAGGTTGCTGCTAGCAAGCTGCAAGCTGCTGTGGTCAAGTTGAAGCACGTTTGCTGTTGCTGGTGCCGTACACTGTTGAGCCAACAGAATGTGTCGCGTGCCTCTTTCGTGTTGTCAGCAATAACGATAGCGGCAATAGTCGGCGTTAGCAATGGCCAATTCTTGTTTGCCTGTCCGTCTGTGTGTGCTTGTCTGCTTGCTCCAACGTGTGTGAGCTCGCTGTTCGCTACTCACTGCTCATTGAAATCAATTTGATTTGCTCGTTGGTGGCTTCGTGGCTTCTCTTCTTCCTAAACTTGACGCGTGTCTTTCTCTAATTTAAAAACTAACAACAGTAATAGCAACAACAACAACAGCAACAATAAACTATGACTATCGCGGCCAACAAGCACAATAGAAACGTCACTAGAATCTCGCTGCTGCTGCTGCTGCTCGTTGTCGTGGCTTTATATTGTTGTTGTCATTCATTCGCAATTCGTATTCGTTCGTTTTTGTGTTCGAAATAATAGTGGTCATTGTTAGTTGTCACACACACACACACACACACACAACGATGTCCACGAACGAACGAAAGATGTGATGCAACGTAACGCAAAGATGCGACCCAGAGATAAGATGTCGTGTTTGTGACACGACATGTGCAACAAATAGAATATGAAGGAAGGGGGAGCGAAGAAGGAAGGCACAGTAAGAAGGGGAGACAAAGCTAGCGTTAGTTTGCGCGCGCTCGCTCAAGTTCGCTGTTGCTGTGTCGTCGCTCGCCATATGGTGACGTAATAAAATGGAATGAGAACTAAGGCAAGTTAAAATGTAAAGCGACAATTGGTACTTACTTTGTTGTGATTGCGTTGGCGGCGGCGCAAACGTGGTGGTCGTCAGCATGGCCGCCGCTGTCGCTGTTGTCGTTTGCTGCGGCTCACTGATTTCTATTTGAGCATTGCCATTGCTGTTGCCATTGCCGTTGCCGTTGTCGTTGTCGTTGTCGTTGATATAGCTGCTACTGTCATTGATGTCGCTATTGCTAGTGCTGTTGTCGGTCTTGTCGAGTGCCAACACAAATCGTGTCGTCTGTCTCGATTGCGACTCAACAGACACTTGTTGCGGCGCCGTTTGTCTGTTTTTGTTGCTGCCGTCGGTCGGTGAGCGCTCGTGATTATTATTAAAGCTGGTATCCTGACTTTTGTTGATGTTGCTTCGTTGATGTTGATGTTGATGATGCTGCTGCTGCTGCTGATGCTCGTTGTGGCTGTGACCATGATTGTTGTTGTGATCGCGATCGTGATTGTAATTGTGATGTAACACTGGCGGCAACAATACCGACGATGAACTTGTCCAGGGCGTCGCTAACGACGTTGACCATGACGAGCCACTTCGAGGATGATTCGAGGATGATGACATTGAACGAGTGGCATGACTCGATGATCGAGTGAAACCAGGCGACCAAGTGATCGATGTGTGCATTGACGTCGGCGCCGAGGTCGTGCTACTCGTTTGCGTTATGTCCGAGGGCACGCTCAGTGTGCGCTCAACGTACTTGTAATCACAACGCGGTCCGTGGAATCCGTCCGCACACCTAAATAGAATCGAATCCAATCGAACGCAATTGGGTCGAAACAGAATAGAATAAATTCAATCGTCACTTAGAATCGTCGTCTTAGACAGAATAGTAGCTGTGGTTGTCAGGATCAATTGACAGCTAACGAGGAGCAGTAGTTGAACGAAGAGAAGGCGACGAGAGTTTGAGCTGTCGAGAACGACAAAAACAAACGGTCGGTCAAATTTCTAGATCGATAGTCAAGTTTGTTGCACTTACCAACAATTGTAGAGCACTGATTCGGCGATTGCTATCGCGAAGCACGTGGCCCCATTCAAACAATAAGCGGCCGCATAAATGTCGGGACAAGCAAACGTGCCTTGCGGAGTGTTGCCACTGTTATTGACAGAGTTAATGTTGCTGCTGCTACCAATGTTGCCATTGTTTGCGATTGTGGAATGCGTTGTCAATGATTGAGACGAATTGTAGTTCTTCTTCGCTTGTTCTGACTGTGGTTGTGCTTGCTGATGCTTCGATTGTCGGTCATCGGGAAGCGTGCCAGTGACAAGTGAGCTAACGCTTGTCTGTCCTGCTGACACCAACAATTGTGGCACGTAATGTAACTTTCTCTTAATGCTGTCGTTGTTGTTGTTGTTGTTTGGGGCAGTGTCGTCGTCGTTGTCGTCGTCCAACGTCACTCTGTTGTCTGCTTGCGCACTTGATGAATTTGAAATGGCCGGCAATAGAATCAATCGACTACGTGGTGCGCCATGACGTGCTCCGCTCACTACGTCACTCATCACGCCAGTGTTGAGCGCGCAACATTACAATTACATCACATGCAAGTCATTGTATGTGAGGCAACACACACAACAGGAAATGGTAATTGAATGGAATAGACAAGAGAGGAAAAGAAAAGAAAGGGGCACACAATAAAGTTGAATTAATAGCTGGCACGAGTTGCTTGTCAAAAACAAAAACAAGACGAGATAACAAGAAGCTGATAAAGTTTACAAAAGAAAAAACAAATTCATGATCATCACAAATTGACCGTTAGATGGCGTTGCTAGGTGATGGCTATTCTCGTTTTCTTTTGATTGCAATGAACAGCGAGCTAATCACAGCAGCACCACGTGCCAAGAAAATTCAAGTTATTAGTGAAAGTCGACAACCCTATTCAACGAACTATAATGGAATGGATTAATGATTCTTTTCTGGCATGTCTTATTTGGTCGTCCAACGACAGCAACAACAACCAAATTCAATTGAACGCCAACAACGGCCACCTGGCGACAATAACTCAGCCATGCGTTAACTACTTGACAGATGCTGCTTGTTGATTGTGTGGCTGAACGCTTTGAGTTTCACATTTTTGTTACTGCCGTTGTTTCGTCTGCTTTTTAGATGGCCAGCTCCAAGTTTCTCCTGGTCCATTGCGAGCAAACTGAACGACACACTGATGATTCTTCTAGCTTAATGTGCACAACTGCACACGACCATGCAATTCAATTGCCAGAGATAATTGTGTGGCATTGAATTGTGTTGGATGTTCCAAGTTTGAACACACTGTCAACCTACTGTGTGTATGCAATGCGATGAGTAATAATAATAATACTCACTAATCATCATAATGAAAGTCAGCACGTAGAAGCAGAAAATTTTAAGCATCTCAAGTCAGTGTGATGTTAGAAGAAGTGAGAAGAGTTTGTGTTCAATTCTCTTTTTGTTCAACTGGTTGCATTCAATTTCATTTGCTTCATCTCGTTCATTGCATCCATTCATTTGTTCGTTGACTCTTGTCCGTTCGTTCATTTCTACCGCCATCCACTCGAATGGCAATGGAAGCTTGCTTTGATTGTTTTCACTCTTTCTCGAAGTTGAGAAGTTTAAAACTTCTAAGATGAGCTAATTGGTTGGCCGAGCAAATTGGCCAACCAATCGACTAACAACGATAACAATAACACTAGACATTCAATGTACAAGTTCAGCTGCTGCTCTTTTGTATGACGACATTGTATATGCATTGCCGACTAAAAAACTTGAACGAAAACGAGAACTAAAACATTGATCACAATACACACACACACACACAAGTCGACCGTGTGCTGTAACGGGCCAACCATCGAACTGTTGACAGGTGACAATATAGTCATCTAATCAAAGAAAGATGTCTGTCGACCTGTACAGCTATTGACAAAGCAATGTAAAAATCGACGATTCGGTTCGGAGAGTCGAATTTCCGCCCAATTTTTCCACTATTATCACCTGCTGCTGTTCTACCGTTCTGTTGTCTACCGTGCTGTTTCTGTCAAAGGTGATGACATTGATTTATCTATGCGCTTTCTCTTTCTCTAAGTATCGGACCAAACTAAACTGAACTAACACAACTCGAACTCACTCAGTGTTAACCGATGACTATCTTGCAAGCTTGTCGAGAATAATGATTTGAGTTGTTGGATTGGCGACACTTTGATTCGATCTTGATCTATGTGATCAATGTGTAATGACGTGATTAAAGTTTCCAGTCGAATATGTGCGCTGCTCAGATGAGAAAAAATTGCCTACCATATTTCGAGTGAATCATAATTGAGGCTCCAAAAATGCACAGCACTACACTTTAGAGAGCTTAGCAGCTGATAGAATGTTAGGTAAAACAAAATTATCCATTAGACATTTTCGTCAGCAGCGTCGATAACAACAACAACGACAAAGTCAACAATTCATGTCAATGTACGCGTTCAAGGCAATGCGCGTGCCCAATCAGCGGACATATTCTTCAGACACACGCACACGCACACACACACACCGCTTGTTGTCGTCGTTGTTTAGCATTGCAGGTAGCTTAGACCGATCGTAGAATGGCATTGTTTCGCCACATTGAATTGTGCCTGTGCTGTTGGCTGAGGCCAAGTACATATGGCAGCGTTATGTGCAACCACCAAACGATTGTGTGTTCGTGTAGACGCAATCATACAAGAACAGAGAGCACAACTTTGAATAATGTCAATAGAAAAAGAAAACGTCGAACCAAAGTGATCATCAGCAAGTCAGAGAGACCGGATCGTCGTCATTGTTCATCGCATGATCGTATGATTAGTCTTAGTTGTATCGATGATCATGGATCATTGTCATCACAGAAAAAGCATGAAGATAATATTCCACAGTTAAAGTGTAGTATGACAACAACTGCTGTGCAGCAGAACAAGTGTAAATTAGCATTGACCACAACAGAAGTGGCACCAGCAACAACAACAACAATGTTAACTAAATTATTGTGCCTTTGTATAATAAATATCGCAGTCGTTACTCTTCTAACAGGTGTTAATGGCGCATTGATCCTAGGCGATTCGGCCATTGAGTTACATGAAGTGCCACAAAACGACGATGAGTCTCTATCGACATCATTGTCTTCGTCGTCGTCAAAATTGCCTAGTTCGTTTGGCACAGAGTTAGATTTCTATGTACTTAATGGGACGCCAACAGCAACAGGTGCCGACAACAGTCGGCCAATGTCAGAGTTTGCGTTCGCCGGACCCAACGAATCGCCGACAAAGTTTGTGCGTGCCAATTCACCACAGCATGCATTGCACACTAAGCCCATCATTGCAATTGATCAATTGGTCGATGAGGACAGCGCATTGTCATCCAAATTGCCGTCGAATGTCGCAACAACAAGTCAAGGCAACACGCTATGGTCGTCACCAACACAACGTCACACGCTTGACATCACCGACGGTGACGGTAAATCGCGTGCCACGCACGATTTTGAAGACTACAATGATTTGATACAATATAAACAGTTGGCACCTGAGCCACAACATCAGCAGTCAAAAACTGCTGCTGCTGCTAAGGCTGCGGCTTCAGCTGCTGCATTGAACAATCATGACCAAGTGAAGTTAGTCGACTATGAACTAGCAGCGGCCGGCGGTCATCACAAAGCAAAGATTAAGAAGAAAAATAAAATGGAGAAAATGCACAAAACGTGGGAGAGGGGCAAGGAGCAAGAGATGAAACATCACGAGCTGAAACACGCTGAGGGCGAGAAAAAGAAAAAGGCCGAAGGTAAGTGTGTGGACAGTTTCGCGTCGACAGGACATGCAATTGTGTGTCTGTTTACAAACTGAATGCGTCAGTTGCGCGCGTTCGCCGCCAGGCGTACGCACGCAAAATCTGAAAGTATTATTTGTTGAGAAAATGACCGCTCGCTCACATTGGCTGGCGACACACCAACCACGAACTACTGAACATAACGCGTACATAAATCAAATTGTTCCTCTTAACTTTATATCATTTTTTGTTTTACTTTCACGCCTGTACAAACAACAACATGTACATATACAAGCACAAGCAGTAGTAGTAGTAGTAGTAGCAAAAAACAACGTGCATGATCTCAATTCTAATTAAATCTTATCAATCAAATGATCAAATGTCATCCAATTACTGTACTATTGCCATGCTATCGTTGATTACAGAGAAAAAGGCCAAGAAAAAGTGGGGCGTCGAGAAACATGGACAGAAAAAGAAAGGCGAATTCAAGAAGAAAAAGTAAGTAGTGAACATCAATCATGATTAGTTTAGACGAACTCTCATTGTAGGCAAAACAATGAGAAATAACTTTCGAATGGCTCGTATCATTGTTTGCAAATTGTTGTTTGTCACAAATCTTCAGACAAAAGTCAGAACTTTCGACTAAGTAAAATGTGATATCATGACACATTTAGTTGTCAGTTCACTTGACACTAGCTGACATGAAGTTAGTGTCAAGACCTCTGATCCATAGCTGTCGAGTGAGCAACACTTGGTAACTAGCCACATGCTAATCTCAATATTCACTTGATCTCATAATTATTACCTCTCGTTGTTACATAGATGGGGCCACAAGAAGAAAAAAGGATCGGGCATTAAGAAAGGCAAAAAGGGGGAAAAATTCCTTAAGGATAAGGTAAATAACAATGTCGATTTGATTGATCGATTCGTTAGAATAAATAAACTCAGGGGTGGAATTGCACAGAATTCGCAAAGAATTAGCCATCTAGGATCAGATCGCTGACAGTTTAGTGAAGTAGTGTGTGAAGTCAAGCGTGAATTGTATACGATCATACAATCAATGATAACAAGCGGCAGTAAGGAGTGGCAAGATAACTACAGCCACACAGGAATGTAAAATCAGAGAAAAGATTTGTGAGTTCTTGTGCCATCGTTCGCTGTATCGTAAAGCAAGCAGCATGTAGTCTAGCAATTGTTGTTCACAATGCAATAAGATATTGTTGACGAGAACGAGTGCACACATTAGATAGATATCACATATAATAAAGCAACAACAACAATATGATAGATCGTGAAAAAGAAAAGATTAGATCGGTGGTTAGTTTTGCTGATTTCTAAACGTTCGTTCGGTCAACAGTTGATTGTAACATTTTTATTGTAGATTCAACAACGACAACAACAGGACTACACAAGTGCCAACAACAACAACAGTAGCAACAGGTGACCACCACACACGTTTCTCGAGCTCTAGCACACAAATAGTAGCAGTTAACAATTACAATCTACAGTATCCAGCTAGTCAGCTAATCAGATTTTACTACACAGTAAAATCACAGACAGTTATATGACAGGCGCACGCACACGCATACGCACTAACCTTAACAATAACAGGTGTATAAATTTAATTTTAACCTTTTCTATACATTCTTATTTGCGTGTGTATGAATGCACATTCTATTTCTTCTTAATAACTAACTGTTAACATAGGGACACAAAAAAACTGGCTGGAAAAAAGTTTACCACAAAGAAGAATGGGGACAAGACAAAAAGGTAAGTACGATTGCCATTGATATTGGCTAATTTGGAGCATTAGCTAATATTCCCGACGCGCGGCTAACATTTAGCGGCTCAAGCGCGAAACAGCGATACTGCTGTTGTCGTTGGCATACACCATTATGTATGTAGCTGATGAAGTATCGTGGGCTGATGTGCACCTTTTTCGTGGCAGGTGTTGGCACATGCTTAGCGAGCAAACAGCGAGCCAGTTGCTCACTGAACGCCGCCAACTCATTTGTGCCACTCATTATCTGGCGCATATTAAGTCCTCCATTTAAAACTAGCATCTGAGTTTAAATTTTTCAGCCGCTCAATGTTTCGAGAGCGTTGGATTAGAACGAGTGGCCGTGGCATACGAGCAACTCGGCTTAGATACGACTCGACTAGAATGTCGAATTGAAGTCAGGTTCATCAACAGGTTAACTGAGACAGGTTGGCTAACTGGCTCTTGGGTTTGCTGCTGTTTGAAAAACAAATCAGCATCAATTGAGTTGCTTGTGTTTCACAATTCATTCATTTATTTTAATTTATATTATTATTACTATCGTTGGAGATCGTGTCGTCTTTGTGGCCTGTCGCTCAATTGGTTTTGTTCGACTGCACAGATAGTGTCACAACCACATGTTGATACCACATGTTGATATTCAACACCACAATCAATTAGACGATTGTGTTATTCGACTGAAGAAGCCTCTTTTTTTTATTTCATCATTTATAACGCCACGCAATCAACATAGATGTGCGCTAAATGACGCGTTGCTGAAACTCTGATTGTGGCACTGATTGAGCCAATCAGACTCGAATTAACCTGCTAGTTTGTGAGATGGCTAATACAACGGCAAGTGCTCTGTTGTGTCTCCATCAAAACATAAAACCATTAGAGCTTCAAGCCGTCAAACATCATTCGACTTTCGGACGATTCATTTGCTATTAACATTCGCTGTATAGATTGCCTATCTGAGGATGCAAATTGAATGCGGCAATAGCTGGCCATTAGACTTTCAAATTTGAATTTCACAACAACAACGAGCACATTACATGTTTGTTGAAGACATTCTGATTATTATGCAATCGATTCCGAGCAGAAACGAATGTCAACGAGTGTGCTGTTGTTTCAAGTCTTGTGAATTGTTGTGAAATGTCTGCTGTCATTGAATGTTGTGTAGTGAATGATGCACTCTACACTTCTTTGTATAATAAAACAAAATCGTGTATGATGTTGATGAGTAGTGCCTAGAGATGATGAACCAGGCAATGTGCATTGTGCTTGACGTGTCCACGAAAATAAGTCGGATCGGATCGGATTGTAATGAATGCTGAATGTTGAAGCTTGGATCGTAATGAATAGCGAGTTGAAGCGCGTGTCGCTACAGCTCACAATTTAGCTATCTCTAACAACAATTGCTTCAACAACAAACAATCAAGCGGTCAAAATCCACTGCAGGAACATTGAGCTAACTGAAATTGATTGCTGTTTCTGTTTGGCGCATCAATTTGCTTATTTTTTTCTATTATTATTTTCAATTTACGTTCTCATGCCGACCAACAGTAAGCGTAACAACAATAATACAGCTTTGAAAGTTGAAAATGCTCACTGTTTGTAGCGCAACTAATCACTCGAGTAATGCGTGTGTTTAGCCATGCAATTGCACCATAATCGACTGTAATGCACTCACACTTGGCCTGACACACTGGTTCAGCTTACTGCACGGATGTTAACAAGTCCAGCTAACAAGTGCAAAGCAAGGCACACGCCAAACATAAGCACTCGAAGCTAAGCCGCAGTCCACAAGCTGACACAAAGGCAGCGACGTGATCAACGGGATAACTAATGAGCGAACAAACAAGCAAACAACAGCTCTCTTCGTTTGGCGCTGTTGTTTTTTGTTTGTTCAATGAGCTCAACTCGAGCTCGAGCCACAGTTCGAGATGAACAACTGAATGAGCCAGTCGCTTTTCTGGGCAACTGTGATTTATAGCCATATGGTCAGTCGAGTGTCCAAATTTGGTCATTCGGCGGTAAACACACACACACACAGCAAGCTCTTGGGCTCATTGAATAATTGAATCACTGGCTAATCATGGTCACATTCATTTCTGTTCGAAGCATTATCTTTGGCAACTACAAGTTATTTATCTCCAGTAACACGCTCTATGATTATTGCTGTTCACTATAGCTAGGGTGCCAGTCTGATCCCAATGCTCTGACAATCTCTTGCGAGAGCAAGCTAAAGACCCTTGTTATTGTGAGTGTGTATGTTCAGTCACCTGCTGTCACAATAATACACGTTCAGTGACACGGGCAAGTGTCAAGAGCAATGATGAATTGACTCGGATGTTCGAAGTGAACCAAGGAAGAAAGAAAGGAAGGTACACTTTCTTCTACTACACTCAATTCAAAGTTTAAAATTCTAAAGTTGACACAAACACGCACATGCTTATTTATTTGTTTCTTGGTTTACTTGCTTGTTCGCTGGCTGGCTGGCTTTATTTCTATTCTGTTCTGTTTTGTTTTAGTAAGTTTAGTTGGTTAGTTTGCAAGTACAATTGCAGCGTTAGCGAGCCAGCATCAGCAAACTAACACTTGCACTCTCATTGATTACGATAACTTGTTGAAAATACGATCGATGCAAAGAGCGAAAGCGGGTGTACGTCTCGCAGGTAACACTGTCACTTGCTCTTGTTTCATGAGTGTCTTAACGGACCGCTATTGGATTGTAATAGTTATACATAAATTAGATGTGTTTGTGTGTGAATCAAACATTGAGTGCGTTTCAATGTTTATCCCGCTGATGGCTTAATTAACCGAGCACTACGGTTCGGTTTGAACTCTTGGTTGTCAGTTGTTTGCTCTCTACCTGCATCAATTTTTCAATGTTTTTTCAGCGAACGATTTCTCTCTATCAATTGGTCACCCAGTTGCGTAACAATGTTCGTAACAACTAAATTTTAGTGACATCCAATAGATAGTCGACTTAACAACAAGACAGTGCAGTATATCTATTACTGGACTGAACACACAAGGGGTTGGTATTATGGTTGACTAAACTTTGTTCAACAATTAGAAATGTTGAACTTTGTGTGATCCGCTCATTTGCGTAATTTATCGATTCCTAAGCATCAGATAACATTTCTCTTTATCAATTCTCATCAACTATTGATTGTCGAACACAATCTTATGGTTTTTTTCTTCTTCTACATTATAATGTCGATTCAATTGACCTCTCAATATTGATCTGCTATCGAATGCTCAACATGTCCTCTTGTAATCATTTGCATAATCTAATACACGTTCTCACTTACCTTTCAACTTAAATCATGACGCGAAAAACAGTGGCACGACATAAAGCGCGAAAAGAAATGGGACGAAAAGCACAAGAAATGGCACAAAAAGTGGGACAAAGAGAAAGGCAAAAAGTACAAAGGCGATCACGTGAAAAAGGTAAGTTTACGTCAATACAGACTCTTTCTGATAGTTGATAATTGTGCATTCATAGAGGGTTATAATAATTACTATATTGAAATTATCATGCGTTAATCTCAATTCAATCATCGACGAATGGCAGTTTGAGAAGAAGAAGAAAGAAGGTAAAAAGTTCAAAAAAGAAAAGAAAGACAAATTCAAGAAGCAAGAGAAGGAGGAGTTTAAGAAGGGCAAAAAGAAGGTGAGAATATTGATTGATCGACATTGACATTGACATTTACATTGACTTTAGATTGAATTGTATTTTTTGATTCATACAATTGTGAATACGTTGAGATCTAATAAATCCATTTCATTTCAACTAATCCATGTGACAAATAAAAACAACAACAATGAATCATACAGAAAATGGAAGAGCACGGCAAAAAATAGTGAGTAATCGATACAGAAATGATATGAACAAGCAATAGACTATAATTTGAACTCTTAAAATTAACCAACATGATTGTAATTACTCATCATCGTCACAATTAACAGTGCGTCAGGTGCACACAAAAAGAAACACAAGGAGATGAAGAAAAAAGGCCATTAATGATGACAGCACACCATTGCTTAATTGCTGACTTACCTCTGAAGCGTGAAAATGTGGACGCTGAATTTGAGATCAAAATTAACAAACAAATAAAGGCCAACAACTTGAGCGCTTGCTCTTGCAATGCAATCACTCGTTTGCACTCTAATTTTAATTCTATCATATTGGAACTTTCGGAACTGTGTTGGCGCTGACAGCGATCACTAGCTTGACACTTGTTGCTGTTGCCATTTCTTAGCTTAAAACAGCTAAAGTTACTATTATTGAGCTTCCGTTGATAACTTTGTCGATAACCTGTATTTGAAGAATATTCAACAAAGTGTGATTGTATTCGTTGTTGACATGCGCATGAATGAACTGAACACGTGCATCGACTTGAGTTCACCTGTTTGATGTCGATCTCGATGTCGTTCGTTGTTGTCGTTGTCGACACAGACTTCATTGCTTCACTTTCTTCGCTTTAAACCACACTTAAACTTTCGACTTATTCCCATTGATGATTCATCAATTATTGATAGAGTCATTGTTACTACCGATGTTTGTCAGCGTTGGTTGCCACTTGCTTGACAATTGAATATTGCAACTACGAGCTTGTTATTGTTGTTCTAATTCGTTTTATTGTTATTATTATTATTCAACTCAACAGAACTTGGTTCGCTCGTTCGATCGCGCTTCGATCAATGCGCATGCGCCGTCTTTGAAACATTACAAATGATGCGCCATCTGTTGAGCAGCTGGCGTACAAACGAGCGAAAGCGTCCAACTAGTCTTTCGTCTCGAGCTTTTCCGTTATACTATCGTTTCAAAAAAAACCGTCCGCAGCCGGGACTGTGCTGCTTCTCAAACTAGCTTTGCGACTTTAGCGCCGTGTAGGGGTGCAAACGAATGAATGGGTGAGAAGTTCTCTCCTATTGTAAGAAACGACATGGACGCCAACAACTCTTCTATAGGATTCATGTCTTCACCTTTGTCCGGCCAATAGGCAATTGTGAATTGAAAATTCAAGTCTAGACAATCTCGAGTTCGTTGGGAGAAATGGATAGGTGCTCGATCGTGCACGTAGGTGAAATTCTCTTCTCCATGAACAATCTCCCTCAGTGTTGGTCCGAGGTAGTTTTCACAACACTTGCCTGAGTCCATAACACCGCTCTCACCGGTCTCATGCAGCTCACCAACACTCCAACACGACAGCCAACTGTGAAAGGATGGTTTTAAAGTTGCTTGATGGTATGATGCGTAGAACTTGGGATTGCTTCTTTCATTCCGCGGCCTTTTCGCACGCTTGATCCGTTTTGTGCAATTGATGATACTAGTTTCGTCCGTGAAGATCCGCTTTTGAGGATCGTTGGTCCCTCTCTCTCTCTCTCTCTCTCTTTCTCTAACGAATGCCTGATAGGTGGTTCGATTAGCGACTATGTGTTAGCGATGAGTGTCGCGTTCTTTGCAGCAGAGTCTTATCCAGAACACCCGAATCAGATTCTAACGTGAACAGCACGGAGACTTTGTCTTGACATTGGCGCTCAATCTCAATATATTTACGCTACAGAGTTTACGTTCCAGCTCTTTTACGCAGCCAATCAGTTGGTGAGCAATAAAACTGAAAAACTTCGGGTGAGAAAAAACATGTGAATGATGTGATACTTTGTATAAATGGAACTTTCATACAAGGTGAGAGCGACAGATTAGTTTATTTCACATTTAAACACAATTTTGCTCGATGAAATGAAAGTGCCTCGACTTAAAAGAAGTTGTAAAGATTTGCTCATGCAACGAAGTATGAAAAGCTCACGAATCCCTATTCATAATTCTAATTCACATGGATTTCTTGAAAAGCTCTAAAGCAACGCATATGACACGACGACATTAAGTTATGTCAAATCAAAGTTAGCGAGCGAGCTAAAAAGTGCTCAAGTGCTAAAGAGCGAGGTCAATCACTGCAGCAATGATTACGGTCCAAATGACGCGCCTAATGTTCTTCGTTAGCTTAAGCTTGATGCTGATTGTCGTCGTCGTAGCTTGTTGCTTGTTGTTATCGTGACGTTGATCGTTGCGCGTGAAACCATTCACGCAGAATGATTAGCACACAATGTGTCAGTACAAGCGAGTGCGATATGTGTCTTCGACGATGCTGTCGTCTGTCTGCTGCCACGACTAGCAATGTTAGCAACTGTATCGTTGCTGTAGCTTACGTTGTTTAAGATTGACTCTAAATATAGCGTTTATTCCTTGGTAACGTTAGAGCAAACATTGAGACAGCAAGATGCCGATTGAGCGCTAGTCATAGCAACCAATTCTCTGTCTAGCATTGGCCACAGCTACCAGGACCAGCCAATCAGGCACCACACTAACACTAACGGAACCAGTCGCTTTGGGGACTCAATTGTCAGCTAGGCTCAACATAATGCAACGCCCTCTTAATGCTATGCTATGCCATGTGCATATGCTTTCAGTTCGTTGCAAGCTGGTGTTGCCACTCACTTGGTTGCACTGTTTGCACTTACATTTGCGCTTCCGACAATGCGAACATTGATATTGGCGAGTATGTCGGATGGTAAGCGAGCGATCAGCTGACGTTAGACAATCATAACAGTGAGAGAATGAGAGACGAAACGACGAAAGAGAATGCATTGAATTGAAACAAAAGTGTTAGATCGCTCTAAGAATTCACATTTATCACATTTGCAATCAATGCAATTTGCAAGTGACAAAAGATCACTCAGGAAGTAGACAGCGTACTCACGCACGAATAGTGAAAACGAGATCTACGACACGAGATACACAGGATACACACGCATATGCCTCACGACATAGGAACAGTAAGCGAACATATGTAGCTCATAGCTATCGCTGTAATTCATAGCCATAGTTGTCGTAGTTGTCGTCGTTGTTTCAATCTAAACAATTGAAACATTGAGGCTCCGCACGTCAGGACAAACATTGGCACCATCAGGCAAGACACGATAACGATAACGGCAACAATATTACGACACGATAGCAACAGCTACACACGACTGTGATTGATTGAAACTACACAATGAAACTCGACGTGATCGCCATCACCAAAGTGAGAGCGCCCGATGATTCTATTTACTGTTGTTTAATATTGATTGTTTTAGTATTGCTTTCGAATTTAAGTTCAAGCGACGCCATAGATAGACGCAGCCACAGCCAAATTCATAGTCATAGTAAGGGCCATAGCGAAGGCCAGAGCCAGGAAGAAATCGACAGGCATAGCCACAGTCGCAGGCATAGCGACAGTAGTGAGAACGACATTGGCCAACAACAGTTGACTAGTCATGATAATTTCACATTCACTAGCAATGGGTCGTATTTGCAATCGTCCGAGTGGCCGATTGTGGCAAAGCGCGAGATATCGTTGCGTTTCAAGACACGCCACCCGCATGGACTGCTGTTATATCATACGCGCGAGCACGAGCACGAGCACAAGCTATTGTTGTTGCCCACACTTGGCGGTGTGGTGTCGCCCGCCACCGGCAATACTTTGAGATTAGATCAATCGTTATCGATGTCGGCCGCTTATTCTAGCGTACAACAGCAGCAACAGTCACAGCCACTACTACAATCTCAGTTGCAACTGCAACAGCAGCAACAGCAGCACCAACATCAACACTCTCATAAGCGCCCACTCAACGACGTACATCATCAAGTTAATTTATTGCCTCACGAATTGTATGTTCGCCTAGAGAATGGTCGGCTGCGATTGGTGTACGAGTTTGGCCAGCGTCTCAATCAGACTTATTGCGGGCGCGGCCTCAACGACGACCGTTGGCACCGCATCGATCTCAAGGTAGACCCTGACATTGGCCAGGCCACACTGACACTGGACTCCATACTAACCGTTGACGTCAGCGTGAGCGGCTACGGGGGCGTCGACACAAGTGACACTAGTTTTTTCGATACCGGTGGTGGAGGCAGCGGCGGGGCCGGTGCCTCTGGAAGCGGCAGTGGAGGCGCTGCTGGTGCCAATGCCGGTGACAGTGGCGGGCATTCGCGCGCCACCAATCAATCACCGTCGATGGCCACCAAATCGATACTCTTCATTGGAGGCGTGGACGCGTCCCATCGGGCGCTGTCACCCGACTTGGCGGCGCGCTGGCGCCAGCAATTGTTCTCTCAGCAGCTGCAGTTCATTGGCTGCATTGGCGTCATTGTGATAAAAACCGATCTCGGAATGATGATGATGCTCGGTGCTGGACCCACGGAACAAGCTGGCGTTGTGAGCGGTGGAGTCGGGGCTGGCGCCGAGCTGTTGCCGCTGACGAAATCGCGCCCAGTACGCTTGGGGTGTCGCAACAAGTGTGACACAGACAACTATTGCCTACACCGCGCCGCGTGCATCAACTACTACACGCACGTCAAGTGCGATTGTTTCGCCACCAACTTCGAGGACGTGTACTGTTGGCAACGTAATCTGACCACAATCACCATGTCCGGTCACTCGATGTTGATCAATCGCATATATGATTGGAAGAATCGGCATCACTCGAGTGTGAATAGAGTCGGCATTCAGTTCAGGACGCGAGCGGCCAATTCGATATTGTTCTTTTCGCACGGCGAAATCAGTTCGGCCCAACGAGTGATGTACGTGCAACAAAATCAACAACAACAACTGATGTCCAGTCAGCAACAGCAACAACAGCAGCAGCAATTGCAATTGCACTTGCAATTGCAACAGGGCGCGGGCGGGCTGCCGAGCGTTCCGTTGCCCAGCGTTGTGGCGACCGGTATGTCGAAGCCTCCACAAAACAACTATCTGGCCATATCGTTGGCACAAGGTCAGCTACAAGTTGAGATGAGTTTCGGCGAGCAACCGATCATATTGTCGCATTTGCTGTACCAGAAAATCAATGATAAATGGCGCAATCAAACGGCATCAACGTCCGCTGCCACAGGCAACAACAACAACAAGCCACCATCGGCTTGGAACTTGGCCGACGGCCGATGGCATAATCTGACTGTTGTGCATAGCTATCGACGAATCTCATTGCATTTGGATGAGCACAGTGTGCACACCAACATCAGCAGCAAGAACGCCTACCTTTACGTGGATCCAAGCGTTTATTTCGGGGGCGTCAGTCAGCACCAATTGAACGAGACGCGCAATCTGAGCATAGCATTCAATTTGCGCCACAAATTCGTGGGCTGTTTACGTTCATTGTATTACAATGACCAAAACGTGTTGCTGGATTTGAAGCAAGGCTCGCCTAATGTCGAGTATCGCAGTCCGTTGGGCAAGCCAGTACTGGGTGGAGGAGGCACGTGTGAGCCGCAAGAGCCAAGCTCGTTGCCACTCACGTTTCGTTCGGGAAAATCGTATTTGAAATTTCAATTGCTCAACAACAAGCCAGCCACATCAACAACCGCAACCGCAACAACACCAACATCAGCACAGGCTTCGTCAGCCATTAAAACAATCAATGACGCAGTCACCATGTCATCGTCGAGCACAAAATTGGCGTCAAAATCGGCAACAACCATGAACGAAACAACGGTCACATCAATGGATGGGAACGGTCAATCGACATTCAACAACAAGTCACTAGCATTGATAGGCTTTTCAACTTGGAATTCAACTAATCATCAAACTATCAGCAACAAAATGCACAAATTGATCGAAGCAGCAAACCGTTCGAACGAACAAATTGGACCAACAGTTGTTAATGTTAAAACAGCCACAAAAGACACTACACTTGTACAGCAGCCACAGACGCCTAGCACAGTCATCAACAATAGCAACAACAACATGAACAACAACGAGCTAGTGTCGAGCGTTGCGAAGCGCGCCACCACCAAGTTCCAATTCGAATTCAAAGCCACCAGCGACACGTTCTTTTTGGCCGGCGGACATTTGCGCGACTTGAACTCGCACGACGTGGGCGCCTTTTGGACGTTGCAAGTGAAACGAGGCCAGATGCAGTTCACGTTCAACTACGCGTCGATTGAACCGGAGCAATTGGTGCCGCTCGACCTCATCGATGGGCCGGGCATCAGCACGCGACGGTACGTGGCCAACACGTGGCAAGCGGTCGCGTTCCAATTCCATCCGTCCAATCGGACGTTGTTGTTTGGGGCGGGCACGAACGCTGAGTCGCTTCAACAGCAACAGTGGGTGTGGCAGCAAGCGTCATTGCGCTCGTCCTTTGAGCTGATACATTTCATTCAATTGGGCGGCGATTTGGCTACTTTTGGCGAGCTATCATCGTTGCCATTCACAGGCTGCATTCGGCGCGTGCTCATCAATGAGCGCTCCTACGATCCGCGTGACTTTGTCAACAATCCAATTCGCACTGTCTCATCGACTGTGGGACCCGAGGCAAAGGTGACCACGGCCACCACCACCATCATCAGCGAGAGTGTGGCCTCGTCCGCGGCGGTGTTGCCGACCACATCGTCGGCGCAAGGGGTTATATCACTCGACTCGTGTCAGCTAGTTGACGCGTGCCACGCGCAACCGTGCGCCAACAACGGCACGTGCCGTCTCAACGATCTCGGTGACACCGAGTGCGATTGTAGCAAGACAGGCTACACTGGTCGCTATTGTCACTTTTCTGTGCTCAAGCAATCGTGCGAGGAGCTACACTTGAGTGGGCAGCGTACGTCGGCCACGTCGTCCTACGTCATCGACATCGATCGCAACGGTCCATTGCGACCGGTGCGTGTCAAGTGCAACATGCACGACGACGACACGAGCCAAATCGAGACGATCGTGCAGCACAATTTGCCTGCCGAGACAGTGATTCGTACGTCGGGCCTTGCCGACTATTACATTAACATTACGTACGTTCTGTTTGACCATTTGATATCGACCAAGAGCATGACCTACCCGTTAGTGAGCTCGTCCAGCGAACTGATGCGCGCCCAAGAGTCGGCACTGCGTCGTATCATCAGTCAGGCGAAACGATGTGAGCAATCGGTTCGTTATGAGTGCCGTTCGGCTGCGCTCAATTTGGGCGTCGACACGTGGCTCGAGGCGCCCTATCCGCACACGCACAAAGTGCTGAGCTTCGGTGGCACTGGCGTGGGCCAATGCGTGTGTGCCAACACTGGCACCTGTTTGGATCGCAACAGATCGTGCAATTGTGACGCCAACGAGCCCCGTTGGACGGACGATTCGTTCACGTTCAGCGACGCACGAGAAGTAGGCATTACGCGTATCATTGTTATGCAACAGCATCATCTGCACCAGCAACAATATTTGTCGCCCGACAACAATATTGTTGTCGAGCATCGACAACAACAGCTCATTGGTACAACTGAACGACACGATGATCGAACCTCTGCCACTCAAGAACAGCAAGAGGCCAGTGGCAGCCAGCACACACACCGACAGCAACAGGTATTGACCCAAGCACGGCTCACTATGGGCTCGTTGCATTGCTACGGCACCAGCGACGACCAATTGGGCATCACGTTCAAGACCAATGACGCGTTCGTTGAGCTGCCAGGCTGGCGACGCGGCGATGTGTCGTTCAGCTTTCGCACGGCCTCGTTGCCGCCAGCCATCATTATGTTTCAGTTGGCCACCAGTCGGAATCACGGCTACTTTCGGCTCACATTGACCAGCGACACGAAACTGTTGCTCGAGTACTTGGTGAATCGGCGCCCGCGCAAGATGCTGTTCACGGCCTCGCACAAGCTCAACAATGGCCACTGGCAACAGGTGTACATCGAGTATGACGCCGCCAATTTGCGTTTATCGGTGAACGACGACTCACAAATGGTCGATTTGGATCCAAACGATTATTTGGGCACATTCGAGGGTCCGCTATTCATTGGGGGCGCGCCGAGCAAGTATTTGGAGCTACAAAAGCGCAACGGATTCACCGGTTGCTTGCGTCGTCTGTACATCGGAGGCACATGGATCGATTTGCGCAGCTACTTGAGCGCCCATTCGCACGGGGGCGCCGTCATCGAGTCATGCCAACCGTCGTGCACGAAAAATTTATGCCAAAACGGGGCCAAATGTATCGAATATTGGGGCAGCTATGAGTGTGAATGCTCGAATCCAATGGCGCACTCGGGACGAAATTGTGAGATCAATATTAACACCAATAGTATGACGTTTATCACGCCCCAAAGCTATTACATCCAAGCTGAGCAGCATACGCTGAGCGACGGCGATCACTCGACGCCCGCCTATCTTGACAAAACTCTATTGCTCAGCATTCGTACGTTCCAAGATGTGGCACTTATCTTGTACGCTCATGATCATTTGAACAATTTTATTCAATTGCACAAAAACGGCACCAATCTCGTGCTCACCTACAACACCAACAACACCATTGTGTCGGCCCAAGTGCCCATTGGTCAATTGGACGATCTGTCCACGTTGGCGGCTTCACACTCAGCCGGTGTGGTGGGCGTGCAAACGACTGCGTTGCTTCAGCAGACAAACGCGCTTCACACACAAGAGACAATCGCACAACAACAACAACAATCGATTTCCTCCAACATCAATCAATCTGCCATCATCAATGTGGGCGGCGGCCAACCAATACAAGTGAAAATTGAACGCCATAGATTGGGCACCACATTCTATGTTAATCGCAACTTCGTCGTTCTCGATGGCCCACTGATATTGATGACTAATGTGAGTCAATATCAACAAGCAACTGGTGCCAACAACAATCGATCCAACGAACTTGGTCACTCGCAATGGGTTCGACCCATTGTTACACCCTCGGTAGGCAACAACAACAACAGACAAAGAGAGACGAGTGCCTCGAATGCCAAACGTACCGGCGGCTATTCACAACTGTTCTTGGCCAATGTCGACACGAAACAGTTTCGAACTCACTTGTCTGGATTCACAGGTTGCATTCAAGGTTTAAGCATCGACAATCAGCTGTTCGATTTCAATCGCGCCCACCTGACGGGCCAACTGATCGGCGACTACCGAATCGGGTGCAAGATGCACTGCGACTCGATGCCGTGCAAAAATCAAGGGGTGTGCATTGAGAATTGGCAAGACGACAAGATTCAGTGCCAGTGTCGGCACACTTCGTACACGGGCGATTTGTGCACCGAAGATGTGGCCGCTTTGTTCAATGGGCAAACGTCGTACATCGAGTATCGATTGAACACGACCGCCAAACAATTGACAGTCATGGCGACAGCAGCAGCAGCAGCAGGACAACCACCACCACTGGCAAACAATTCCGACACCAATTTGGTCAATGAAGCAAATGTTGTATTGCGCAACGTTGAACAACCGGCCGGCAAATCATCCGACAATAATTTGGACAATAATGCGAACTTTAGCAATCAAACAAGCACAAGAGTTAGACCAACGACGCCGGCGGCAACAGCAACAGCTACTTCCAATGCTCCGAGTGTATTGGACACCACGACAACTTCCTCTTCTTCTTCTTCTGTTGTCGTGGTGTCACGTCAAATGTCAAATCACAATTCGAGTTCACGACAACAGAACTCCACTTCAGTGGACAAAGAGAGGCCAGAGACATCTCAGCTTACAATAGTGGATACGTTCGAGATTAGTATCGCATTCTCAAGTGATCTGAAAACGTTCCAGTCGGCCAGCAATACAGACAATAGTGGTGCCAACAGTCTACAGGTATTGGTGCACATAACACGCGCCGCATCGACGCGCTTCTTTCTATTGGCACTCACACTCGATGGCAATTTGCTCATTCAAGAAGACTATGGCCACTCAATGGGTGAGTTCTTAAGTGTCAATCATCAATCTCGATTGCTAGCTTTAAAGCTCGAAGAAGGCCGCCCTCGCAGAACTCTTTTGTTAGTTATTAATATTCTGATTCATCTGTTTTATTCATTTCATCTCATCTCATGATACCATTGTGTTCATTGTGTTTGTGTACCCACAATGGAATTAGCTTTGTCGCGACTTGTCAAACGCGACCAACCGTTCACCGATGGCTTTCGTCATTTCGTTCAATACTCACGCTTCGGTCAGACCACATCAATTGTGGTCGACAATCAAGCGTATCTGCCGTCGCTCAATGTAATGGGAGACAGTCATGTCAATCAACAATCGATTCCCATCATGATCATGGTGGGCGGCACCAAGCAAGCGTTCAATACTGCCAATGGTGTCAAGCGAATCAACTATGCCGGCTGCATTGCAAGTGAGTGCCACACCATCATTGCCACATATACGGTGATTCAACAAAAGTGGGAGACGTGATTTTAGTTCATATTAAACGGCAAACAATTGAGGCACCAATTCAGATGACTCAATTCACTTGAAGTCAATAACTAATCATCAAATAATAACCTCTTTTCCATAGACTTGGTGATTGCGATCGATGGCACCCTAATTGAGCCTATCAGCGAAGCGTTCGGGCACAACCTCGAGACGGTGAATCCGCTCAATACGCGCCAACCCTCAGGCAGCGCCGCATTCGACGATCCACGCAAACCAATCAATGAGTCGGCCAATCGGAATGCCAGAAAACAACAGCAACAGCAGCAACTACAGCAGTTACAGCCCATACTATCGTTGATCAACAAACATAGCGGCCACGAGGTGTCGGACAAAATGGAGACCATTTTTGCGACCGACGTGGAGCAAGGCAAATGTGCGCCCTTTCGACCGGCGCCCAACCAAAAGCAACGCCCCACTGTTGATCCAAAACCGATGGCGGTAAGTTGTTTGCTTTAATTTCGATGTTGCTATGATGGTTAATTTTTCGAATGATAATATTCATTTGAGTTTTTCTTCCTATAATTTTCAATTATGCTCACATGAGCGTCCAACTGGACGCACGTAACCGACAACAGGTGACCGACAAACGAGTGATACTGAGCGAACCGCCACAAATGATCCCGTACACGAGGAACGATGCTGTGTCGCGGCGCCACAAGCTGTCGAAACCAAGCCTGACATCAGCGCCTTTCATCTTATCAGTGATATTCTTGTCTCTCGTGTTTGTAGCCATCTCCGTCTACTTGTGTGCCATTCAACGCCGTTACGAGGAGGAGAAATTTCGCGTGGAAACGCCATTCTTTCACAATCGCTATGACAATGACGCTAACAAGCTCGCACCGAAAATGCGAGCCCGATCTGAATGATTCTCTCACTCACCTTGATTGCTCAATAGTGCGCACAATCAATCAACAATTGCGCT
Source organism: Fragariocoptes setiger (assembly GCA_019968535.1). NCBI lineage: Eukaryota > Metazoa > Arthropoda > Arachnida > Trombidiformes > Phytoptidae > Fragariocoptes > Fragariocoptes setiger. Next base: position 21,882 of record JAIFTH010000150.1, on the reverse strand, counting down.
TCTCATTCAGCTCACACACACGCACCTAATTAGATAATGATAGCTCGCTCTCTATTGTGCGAGATTCATAGTCGACATCGAACACATTGTCTGTGATATAATGATAATGATTATTAAAAAATCAATCTCAATTGCTCAGCTATTGCCTTGCATGCAACTCAAAGACCTAAGTTTGTTATCCTAAGTTTCATACACCAATTTCCTGTCGTTGATTAGCGTGTCTAGTGAGCTACGGGCTCAATAGATGGCGCCACTCATCGAATACTTTTGAACTCGTTTCGAAACAATATCTAAGCTAAATGATAAAATAAAATAAGAATTAAGAATGGCTAGTCAATTAGAGCAGAAATAGCGCCAGGTGTGTGCTATTATAATCTGAACACACACACACACAGTTGAGAGCAACGTGAACACTACATGTAATTATAATTGAAATGTATATTCTACAATCCACTTCTGACTCAAATGTGACTAATGACTTTGTGACTCTTTGACGCCATGTGTCAGCATTATTATAATTGTTAAATAAATGGAGAAAATGCAGCTGGCGACAAGCAACAGCTACTGTTAATCATTGTAAGTCGCTGTTCTCCGGTTGCTTGTTGGTTGGATTATTGCTTGTTTGCATTGATTATGAGCTTGTTGCCACTCTCATGCTTTGTTGCAAATACAATTTCAATCATTAAAGAAAAGTGAATTGCGAAAATTGTACTCGTTTCTGGAACAAGTGAGCTACTAAACTGAAACTGTCTGGATAAAAGTAAACGATAACAACAATAAAGAGTGAACAATGATGATAATAACTAGAGCATTCATAACTAGCGGAATGGAAACATCTGCTCATTTGGTCAGTTTTTCGTGCGTTTGTTGGCAACGCGTGCTGTCGGGACAGCGTATTCGGGACGAGTCCAGTGATGGAATGCAACCGGGCCAATTGTAGTTTCGAAACTCGTCTCACAGAATGTGTAGCGGCCGCAGACACTGTAGCCTCGAAAATAACGAACGACAGCTGGCACGAGTCTGTCAGCTTCACTGCGAACACTACGCCAGTGTACACGTAGTAGGATTCAACACCAATAATAATAGTAATAGCGATACTAACAATGGCACTACTTGTTGTTATCGTAGCTCCAAGTGATGCTTTCTTTCTTTCATTTTCTCTTTCTTTTTTTCATTTTCTCTTTCTTTTTTCGTGCGCGTGGGCGACGCGCACACAGGTCATTGGCACGTGCGACGACGTGCTGTCCATCACAAAGACTCGGGCGATCATCATTGTTGCGCTCATCATGATCGCAACCGAGCAATCATGAGCACACAACAGTAAACAGCACTTCTTTCTCTCTGTTTATTTCAACTGATCATTCCATTTCATTATTGCAACTCTACTTTCTCGAACAAGAGTACAAACAACAAGTTCTATTCAGTGTAGTCTACGTGCTTTAGTCAACATTATTTTCTCTTCCACATTTTCAATGAAACATGCCGAGCAAACACGTGCCACATCACACGTTAATAATTGTGACACAGTCGTGTGTTGGTTTGCTCGCGTTGCGCTCTCACCGGCACACCGACTCTTAATCGACATCGACGACTCACCCAATAAGCAACCGTTGATGTCGGCTTTTCGTCGAAGCTAGTGTCCTCTGATACACGTAACGATCCCAACGTTCGTTAAGTTTCACATGCAGTGCGAACTTCAATGCGAGTTAATGCAACCGTCAAAGTTGTTGCTGCTGTTGCTATTGGCTCGTGTTGCGTGCGCACGTGTCAGTTGAGAGATAACAGCAACTACCACTCTTGTGTTCGTTTCGTCGCTGCTTGCGCTCGCTCTTTAGTTTGTGTTGGCTTTAAACACACGAAAAGACGTTTCGGCACAAATTTGCGTTACGTCGTCATCGTCGTCGTCGTCGAGAGTTACGACACACGCAAGCAGTTAAGGCGAATGTGAATGTGAATGTGAATGGAGAGAAAATACAATGCTTCAATGCACGTCGGCCCCATTGCAAGCAGTTTGCCATTCAATTGTGTCGCAATTCCTGTGCATTGTGTGCGTTGTGTGAGCGTTGCCGGATGCTGTGAGCCAAATTCAAACCGAACTTATTGTCAACTAACTCTGTGTCCGTCCGGAAACTGAACGCTATAACAAGTAAAGTTGCTGCTAGCCACTATCAATATTTCGTTGACAGAGAATTGTTGTTGTTCTGAGTGGCGAAAGCACTATCGACGACAGTATTGCTCGAGCAGCAATGTGAGTTAGTGAAGCAATTGATGTGATTGTGTTTGGCTGCTTTAGACGTTACGGCCAACTTTGACACACACGCAGAGGATTACAATTGAGCTAGTGTTAGCGTTAGCGCTGGTGCGATTTGTCGCCCATGGCATAGCCGCTAGTGCCTGTGAACACACTGAACTGAACTGAGGTGTACTCCGGCTTTTGTTGAGTGTGCATTGAATGCGCCGACAACACGCATACACATGCAAATGCGCGACATTGGCATCATTGCCGGCTACAACGACAATGCCAAATGCAACAGTACACATGTGTTTGAGCACTGCGAACGCGCACGGCACGATAAGGCACCCTGGTGCACTACCATAGATTGTAAGTCAAGTTGTTAGTTGCACTAAAGCAAGCAAGTTGACAATGGTATGCACATCTGTTGGCTCTAACGTTGCCTTAATTACGAGTGTAGACGATTGTGATTTTCGAACGAAATCATTTCTATGTCGAGAATATCAGCACAAAATCGACACGTGTCTAACGAGCACAAGCCACGCAAACTTGCAAATTTCAAACTGATAATTGTGTCAACTCTGACGATTCAACGATGATTGTGTGCATCTAACGTATGTTCGAATACTCTGTATTCTTCGAGAACTCAAAAAGTACTCGAATGCTACAACAATCTTGCAGTTGAGTCTACTAATAATAGTAGCCGAGTGTTGCACCATCGACCATGACAATAGCAAGATTGGCAGCCAACAGTTGTTAGTCACAATTGAAGTTTTCATTTATAATTGGCTGGTTTGCCAGTTTTGTTTTACGTAACAACAGCAGCAATCAGCTAGATGACATTTGCAGTAGAGAAATAATTTTCCACAGATGTCGTCTTATAAACTTTAACTGTTTCTATTGCTGTGTGTGTGCGTGTGTGTGTGCGTGTGTGTGTGAGTGTGTGTGTGTGTGTGTGTGTCACAGCTGACATTTGTAACTTTGGAGACAAGCACAATATTTACTTCACAATCAAAGCTATCCATTTTAGAGAAATCAAAGGAGAGCAACACAAAGATTTTTTGACCCGCACCAGGTGAAAGCAATCAAAAGATTGCTCGATCATCGGATAAGTGATAGGAAGATAAAATGAGTTTCGATAGGAGTTCTCTGTTTCTACGCTTGTCTTGGTAATGTGAAGTCACAACTCTTTTGTTTCTATTCATCTGTTCATTAGTCGAGAAAGGGTCAACTGTACTGTCTTTGATTGCCAGCGCTACCGATGCCGCCACTGGCGCACTATCTGCATGAAGATGCACGCATATATAATTCAATTCTCATTCAGTGATGGCTGATTTGCTCGGCACGGCGTGTCCACGCGACGGCACGAGCCAAAAAGCAACAACACTTTTCAGCATAGAAGTTCAAACGAAAGCAGCATCACACAAATAATAGCAGGTCAAGCAGACATTGAACGACGAAAACATCTGCCACTTTAAACTAAATCCAAATCTAAAATGATGATGCCAATGATCAACGCTGGCTGCTTGCCGTGTCAAGAAGCAACAGCTGCCACTAGTCGTGATGGTATTTTGCTTGAACTGTGGGTACTGACGTACGCCAACCATGTTGATGCTACCGTGAATGCATTTGACACACTCACAGACGCAGATCAAGATGCACAGATCAGACAACGTGATGCTGGCACGTGTGGCCAGCCTTACTTTGATGTTCTTAGCTTGAATGTTTGACTAAAACAAAACCGATTTCAACCACACCGCCAGGTGTTTGAAAGCAGTCCTTGTGTTTGACGCTCAGCAAAAGTGCGCGCTAAAGTCATAGTAAACGTTTAAATGCAACAATGGATGAAAAAGTTTGTGAGTCAACTCGAGTGACAAGCACAGACAGAAAGGAATTTGGATGAACAGTGCTTTGCACGTTGCACAATAAATTGCATGGCCTATAAGCTATTAACTATGAGTATGTTTGCTAGATGATGTGAGTTCTAGAGTTCTCAAAATACTCAATTGACACGTGCCGCGGTCGTCGATCACACGAACTCACAATCGATGCCTCTTGCCTAAATTGATGACCATCAGCCAGCCATCGACATTAGCATCGTTGGGCTCAATTTGAAAATTCTCTTGTCTCAAGTAACACAGCTCTGCTACACTTTCTAGTAAAGAACAATATCGAGCGACAAAAACTTCAGTGACTGGATGCGAATAACTTGAAAGAAGGAAGCGAGAATTCTCCTCTCAGCATACATTATCATTAATTAGTGAATAATTATTGTTTGTTCAAAATCACGGAGGAATTTTCACTGCATCCATAGTGTTCAGCATTCCTCTCTAATTACCCTATGACACTTTTAAAGCTTTTGCCAAAAACGATGCAGAGATTTTCACACATCGAAACAACACTTACATTCCGAACAAAGTGATCTACAGAGCTCTGGCTGGTGTGCCAAGCATCTGTTGTTGTAGTGTAGTTTGTTGGATTTACTGTTGTGAACACTAGTTGCTATTCAAGTAAGCAACGATGGCTTAAAATACTCATTTGTTTGGAATGAGAATTTGATAGACACTCTCCATCATCTTCAAACACTAAAACAATGCAAGAAACTTAATTGCAACAAGCTAAAGATGGCAGTGTGTATAAATTTACTAGTTTTACCATGCATCTCCACCAGGATGGTTTCCTGATAATGGTGCTCACGTAAGTGAAGAGTATATTCTGAACTTTCTTGTACTAAATTACAATTTTTTTACTTTGAATAAATGCAGTGCTAGAGTGAACGTTTGTCGTGATCACTATTATCAATGCTAGGTTGGAACGATAATAGTTCGATTTGATATCAGAGAGAACAACACAGAGAGAATGTGCACGTAAGTATCGTCGGAGCTGAGAAAGAATTGCCACGCGCACCGCACGCGCTCAACAGCTGCCGCTAGCCAACGGCAACCATAGAAACTAGGCTACATTGGCGTTGCAATCAGCAAGAGAACTGTCATCGATAAATGCAGGCACACACACACACTCCAACACACGCAAACGATAGAGCGAAAGAACTAGGAGCCAGTTGCTTTCCCCTGTCAGATCCCCTTGCCTTGTTTGCTGTTTTACATTGACAGACATTACACTAATATCAACACACTAAAGCCAGCTGTTGGTTTGGAGCCCCGCAGCACGCGGACGCCATTCGTCGAACAATTCAAGCGTCAACTGCTACGAACGTCTGCGGCGGATCAGAGTTTGCGTGTGCGTGCGTGCCTACAGTGTTAGTGAATGAATGAGTGCGTGCGTGCGCATTCGTTGGAGAAGCCAGTGAACTATTCCTGCATGTTGTGCTTTGCTTTGCTGCAGCTCGTTCTGTCTGACGAATACACTTACGAACGAGCGGACAAGCCGAACAGCGAACATTCGATTTTTGGCATCCGCGTCAAACGTACAACTTTTGAACGACAAGTACTGAAAATGCAAGTCTCCTAATTCTTTTAAATCTGAATTATATCAAATCAGTTATCCAACATTAACGTTACCACAGAATCGATATAAAAATCAATCAATATTTAAATGAAACAAAACAATGGCCACGATATTGAGTCCAAGCAACAATCGTTACAATAATTACGTCAGAATGAACGAAAAATCCATCAATAATAAACGCCGTCCACTGGTTCTTGCTGAATGTTTATGTGCCGAGTTGAATGACAATGTCGACAATACTGATGTTCATAACAACAACACTAACTTCACTAGTAATCAACAGAAAAAACAACAATATCAGCGTCGTACACGCCAACCGTTGAAAGCAGCACGCAGTCTACGATTCGACGATTGTCCAGCAACAACAGTGACGGACGATCCTCAATTGATGCAGCATAGTGGAAATGATTTCCTTAGATCAGCACAATATCAACGACTACAACAGAAGCCATCAATAGTTTCACAACCCAATGATCCTCATCTCGATCAATGGCTCGAACAAATGCGCTTCCACGAAGAACTGGAACATTTCAGCAATCTGATTAATCGCACATTGGCAATGGACGCTTGCTCACGCAATGCACTTAACATTCGTAACGCTCAAGTGACAATTAGATATTTGCGCATCGAATCACGGATTGTTATTGATCGACTCGATTGGCTCATTGATCGATTGCCAATCACAAGCCACGATTTGGGAATGTACGCAAGCACATTCAGTGATGTTTGGCGTCACATTGAGCAAGTGGTCCGTCAGGCCCAATCGTATCGGCAAACACTGATTGAGGCCAATCAAGGAGGCAAACAAAAGTCAAGCACTCAACATACAGCCGCCATCAATAAACCACTAATAATTACAAGAAATTTATGTCTACAATTTGCAAAACTTATGCATAGCTATTTGGACGCTCTTCATGCTGACACAGACACCAGCAACAACGGCAGAAATCATAACGATTATAATGGTGTTTGTATCAACAATTCGAGCATTGAAGGTTCGTTGCGAAGAATTAAAGAGAAATTCGGCGAGCTCATGGATGTTTCCATACGCGTTGAATGCAACGAGATCGTTCAAGCATTAAGTCAATCTTCGAAGCAGCAAGAAATGGCAACACCCAACTCTGTCACCACTCAACAGCAACAAAAAAACCAACAATTATCTACTTGCCACTCAAACCAAGCTGTAGTGAACAATAATCGTATCAATACTCGGCCTCCGCAATTGCTGTTCCCTGTCCCTAAACTTGATGACTATTACTTCAGACACGATTCGGCCAGTGGTCATTATCAAACAATTGCTTCATGTGGACCGGTGTCTCCGGCTCACAGTGGCAGCAGCGGCTATGGTGGCAACATCTGCATCGATTGTGGGCGCGACATCGATTTGAGTCCCACTGGTCACTGTGGTTATCACAATAACAAGTGTCATGCGAACGAACCAAACGCACAATGTCAACAGTGCATGACCGATACAAATGTTATTCCAACAAGCAATCATGCCATGCCGACTACCAATAGTGTTATTATTCAACCTGTGCAACCGCTTGCATCGGCCACTTCTCAGCTGTCGCTGAAATGGGCTCTAATTGCGCTGTGGCAATTAACTAAAAATGACAGTTACATTTGTCGCATACTAACTGAAAAGACGAAACGCACCTCAAACATACGTACTACGCTTTCATGCTCAAACTCTCCTGCCGGCTCTCTGACAGATTACTCAACGTGCAACAGTAACAACAATACTGATAATATGCCTCCAACGACTACCATTGAAATGTTAATAGATATTATTGTTAAACAACCGCATTGTCACGAAAGATTAGATCTGATGAATTTTATTCACCAAGCTAACCGGAATTTGCTCGATATCGATGAATTAGATCGTTCCACGCATACCATTTACACGAGCAATCAATTTAAGGTGGCCGCATTGAGAATACTGAATCATCTTTGCATCAATGATCATGCCACAAAAATTATCCTTAAGTGTTTTTCAACACAACCGCCGAGCACCAACAAACCGAATCCTCAGAACAAAATCATTCGCTCTATATTTGATGCATATTTTGAAAACTGCAAAATCAAGCAGATGAGAAGAAACAAGGAGCAATTCGTTCATGGGACAAGCAAAAGGCGACGCTTACCTAGCGACGAAAAACGAGATATGGACTACGATGATGAATTGGACTCCAAGAGTAACATCGACAACGATGACGACAATGTGGTGAAAGAAGCCGTCAGATTGTTGGTCCAATTGACAGCACCATTTGTTGATTCGACACACGGTTACGATTATTACACATTGATTGGTAGTTATTCGATTGAATCAATTGTCAAAAACATCACCAAAATACTGAAAATGAATGTTAGTCGTGAGATGACATTATTAGTTGCAGCCACACTGGCAAACATATCATTTGTCACACTCGAGCCACTTATCAAATATGAAAGCAATCGCGTCCTACTAGACGTTCAAGCTCGAACACGGGAGATCTCGTTAGATATGGAAATACGAGATCAAATTGTCACCATATTGGCTAATACAGCTAGCAGATATCAATTAGAGGTTATCAGCAGCGGAGGGCTTATATATTTGCTATCTAGTCTACAAAATTGTCCCACTCGGATGTTGGAATACAGTCCGAGGGTGGCACGAAAACAATCTGGCACTGTCTACGAAAGCATGATGGGTAACACAAGCACAACGGCAAGTGATCACAAGGATAACAAAGAGAATCACCAACAACACCAATTAGAAAAGTGCAAAACACAAAAGTGTCAAGTTGAATTGAGCCAATCAAGTATCGATCAAGCAGCAGATAACAAGAGAGCCTCAAACGATAGTATTTGTGATTGTAGCAGCGAGGCGGGAGACACTATCGGCAAGTGCACGGCGAAACTGAACAAAGACGACTTGGCAACGTTTGAGAGAATTCACCAAAAGTCTGCTGTAGCCTTGGGTCGTCTATCGATGAATTTCAACGCCGCCACAGTCATACTCAAATTAGGTGGCGTCAAACGGATGATTGATATGTGCCATCATGGACATCAGCGCAACGACAGCGACGATGTGCTTGAGGCCTGTCTAGTGGCTCTAAGGAAGATTGCGACGGTTTTAGGCAAGCATCCGTTTGAATTTCATCATGCACTCGACTTAGTTGAGTTAGAGATGGATAAAGCATATGCTGTATATCGTACGACCAACGAAGAATCAATTGTGTAGAAATTGATATTAAACATGTATAAAACGTTTTTCTTTTTTATAAAACATCTCTTTCTCCATTATCATTTGCTCAACAAATGTGATTTAAAATCGTGTTTATCTCGTTCATAGAGTCTGACTAATGTATTAAAAAAATGGCTTTTTGTAAGAGTATTGCGTACCGTCAACTTTTGGTCAACAACAAAAAATTATCCTCAAATGCTCTGGTGGATTCTTGTAAATGAATGATAATCATGGATGGAATAGTGTGAATATCACAAGATGACCACCACAGCCATAAATGCTATCCCACACGTGACACACATGACTTGCTTGATCGAATCACTTGAGCTTGTTCTTTGGTCCAATAGTTCTGGTAAAATATTGACTAGAGCAATGTACAGGAAGCCGCCTGATGAAAATGGTAATATCCAGCTCGTTTGTGAGCTCAACGATTTGATCGATGTCGCCGACAATGCGGCAATAGTGCCCAACACGCCGAATATTGCCGTAGACGACTGAGCTCGTATCGCATTCCAACGTGAAAACCCAGAACGTATGAGTATTGCGTAGTCACAAATTTCATGCGGAATCTCGTGAATGATAATAACGAATGTTGTGATGAGTCCCACTTTGAAGCCGGCCAAAAAGCTGGCACCGACCGCGAGTCCGTGGGTAAAATTATCGAAACCATTAGCTATTAGATTCAAATAACCGGCAGTGTCTGAGTGCTTAGCGCTAGATTGCTTTGTGGTATTGTTTGACTTTCTGTTTTTGTTGACAGGAGTGTTGGTTAGACAACGCTGCGTGATTTCCTGTTGTGCTGTTTCAAGTACATTGTTGTTGAGGTCTCTCTTTAAACTGGGCGTTGATTTGAGTTTGACGAACGGCGGTGTCGCACATTCGTGCTTGTCGCATATTTGTTGCTGTAATTGCTGTGATGATGCTGATTGTTGTCCTAGAATGTGAGGAAGGAAGTTCTCTATCAATTTCTCAGCCACAATGAACACAAGGAAGCCTCCAATGACTGAGAGGCCTACTTTAAAGTGAGCATTTTTCAAGGTTTCCGTGCGCTCATTGTCAATGGATTCGGGTATCAGATGTAAGAATATATCGCCTAATATTGAGCCCACAGCAAAGCTGAGCAATAGTTTCAATCGTCCGCCGGGACCACCGTCTTTTGATTGACTAAAATATGATGCAGACAATGAGCGGTCACTTCCGTGTCCTAATATTTTTGTATCTAAGGCACACGGCACTAGACTGGTCAGACCGATTGAGGCCGACGAGGCCAGCGCCACTAACCATAGCTCATATGACATTATAAGCTGCTTGGGGATGGTATCAACAATATGGACAGAATTAAAAAAATAGTTTTCAATATGGTTGGTGGTGAGGACGATTCGGGTGCCACTAGCTCGGTTGATTTGTCGTCATCTACTAAATCATACTAACTACGGATAGTAATAATGATAATTAACATATTAATAACGATCATGATGTCCATAAAAATGACAGACAGACACATACACATCACCACCAGTCGGTCGCACATTGTGCGTCTTGCTCGTCGTCAGCTGTACAGCACAAGATATGCGCACAACTTGTTTCTTGACCAATATATTGGGCCACCTTGAATCAATTTTGCATGCTTGGCGCATAAACACACATAGTAACGTAATGAGTGTACCAGCCAATATCGCAGATCATATTTGCTCTGCAGAAGCAGATCAATCACCAACAACAACTCACTTGCTCTCTTTCTCTTCCTCTTGAGCTGAACTAGCGGCTGAAGATTTCTATGATAAGACAACTCTTATCATATTTTCATTTTTTGTTTTGTTTGTTTTTCTCTCTGTAGAACTGCTAACAAGTGTTCCCATAGTTCAACCTAAGTTGTTATGAAAGCAAAGCTCAACTTGCCAAACATGGCCTGTTGAGAGAGTGGGGCGCTATAGCACATGTTGCCAAATATGAAAAGAATTTAACCTCGAGCTCAAAACCTTCAGATTCAACTCGATTCATTGGAGTTCGTTATTGAATGATCGACACATCGGTAGTTCGTTTGAAAAAATAGACTCAAAAATATAAAGTATTACTAACCATCTCTCATCAAGGGACAGTGGAGCGGATTCAAAGGAAACCTTTTTTGTCAATGTAACTGCTTTAAATAAATATGATCGACACATCGTTTATTGTTGTTATGATCATCGTGGACACAGCAACGATTAGCAACTTAAACTGTTTCGCTATGTTTGGCTATAGTTTTGCTCCATTTAATCCATCGTTTTTTTATTATTTGTATTCTTGTGATCAGTAATTGAGTTTATTTTGACCCTCTCCCTTTCTCTTTCTCTCTTGTTGAATAATTGAGTCAACTAACTAGCTAACCAAATCGTAAGACATTACAATTACTACAAGAGATAGGGCACACACACTCGGTTTAACACAGTAAACTAAACTGCATGTACAAACAATCAGAATAATCATCGATCAAAACAAAAGACAATTGTTAATAGTGCACACAATTAAACATGGCACTTGTTATTAGTGGTAGCAATCGTAGTGCCCACGACAAGTTTATTAACGAGCTTTCTTTTCTCATTGTTGGCTTATTCTGAGACCGCTCTGTTGCTGTTGCTGTTATTGACTTTGTTGATGGTCAAATGAATCGGCTGCATGATAATGACTTTGGTCGCACGACTTTCTTGTTTATTAATTTTCACTTTCTCTATTAATCGTTCGTTTGCTATAATCCGATCCGATTCAATCCAATCGAAAGCAAACAAGCACTTACAAGGCACTCACTCACTCGCTCACTGACAAATTTGACGCTATTTATCGCACCCTAAGTAGTCCAAGTTGAGCTCTAATCGAGCAAGTGTGGGTACAATCGAACACAAGCAACTACTAGCAATGGGTAACTGAACATTGGAAAAAACAAGTGTTTGTTTGACCGTTGATTTTTGCCGAATCTTGCAATTCTTCTATTTTTTCCTCTCATATAAATTGATATTCCATTCAGTATTACATATTATAATGCTCCAATGTCTACTTTCTTTTCGTTTCATTTCGATTTATGTGTAAAATTTACACTTTAAATGATCAATTTAACAATAGCTCGATTGTTCGAAGGTCGATGATATCATTTATCATTTTAATTGCCTTACTTAGTTACAGTCACGCAAAATGATATTGATGATTATCATTCATTCGCTCGATTCTTTTGTTCGCTCATCACTCAGCTTTGGCTCACTTACTGACTGGCTGCTGTTACTACTGCCATCAATTTCGCCTCTGATGATGTGATTGCTTGCTCGCTTTCGCTGACTGCATTCATATATACCACAAATAGTCACATGTGAGTCAATGTGCTGTGTAAGTCAATGCACACATGATGCTTACAGGTGGCAGAAAAGTTATTCGCTCGAATTACATGTGACTTGTGTGCATGTAACCGACACACTGAGCTTCTTGAGTTATTGGCCACCTGTTGTTGAGCTTTGCACGCGCAAAACTATCAAGAACGTAACAAATCACACTACATGAATGAAAGATTGTTAAGATAAAATGAAATGAAAATGTTGCAAGAATTGGATCACCGATTCTACGAGCACAAGAGCAATGTTCACACGAGAAATGAGACGAGCGATACGATACGAAACAAAACGATAAGAAACTAGAGAGCGAGAGAGAAAGAGTATGTGTGCCTAGCCTTTTGTGTAGCATTGTTTGTTTGTTTGCCTAGCTTGCGATCAAAGGTCACTCTGTGTAAAAGAGTGACTGCACACGTGTTGTAGTTTCATTTCCAGCTCAGTGTATGCACGTGTATAACGAATTGCTGTTGGATATAACAAAGCGAAGGAGAAAGACGATGGCGACCAGATTAGATTACGAGTGCCGTGAAAAGTTAAAGAGACAAAGAGAGGGAAGGAATACAGAGACCAAGGTTCTATTTGTATGCTGCATTTACATTGCTGAAACTATGGCCGTCGTTCACAATTGACAAACACACCAACATTGGCTACGCTGTTATACGGACATTGGTCTCGCACTACTTTGTATGAGATTCACATTCTCAGCGAGAACTCTCGCCGAGCTTGTGTACGTAGACTTCGAGTCGAATCAATCGATTGGTAGCGGATAAATTTAGCCATATTATTGTTGTCCACCACTGACTGTTATCGGTGTATTCCTAACGTGAGAGGTAGTCGCTAAACACTCTTGCTTGATAAACTAGTGCATTTCCAGTGCTGAGTTGCAGTGGACTTATGCCATCTCATCTGCCAGTTGAACAGTTGATTGTCGAACAATATTTTTATCGTTGTAATATTGTTAGTTTGTCATGCTATCACACGTGTTACACTCTCAAGAGAACGGTAGCACAGATGAAGTACGGCTTCTCTCTATCACGTTGATGAATAAATTGGATGGCACAAGCTTGCCAATGACTAATTGATTGAACCAACAACACCAGCAACAGCAGGTGCTCGACGCAGGTGCCACCATCGTATCGTAACTCTGGTTGCTCACTGATCAGTGATCACGAATGAACTTGAATTATCAAACCTTTTCCTCGCTTTCAATCACATTCGATTCAGAAATAAATGTTCAGTAGTAATCTCGGCAAGCACACAATTGCAACTGTGAACACGCACACACACAACAACTGTCGGCCATAGTTACACAATAGTTGAACAAATCGATGACTTTACCAACATGCAATTGATTCGTCTCTTAAATGACACGCATTCAACTAACACAAATACACTCACAGTTCTCAATTCAAACACACTCTATTATGTCATGCATGTTACATTGCAGGCCTTGCACCTGTTTGCACAACGAACAAAGAGATGACAATAATAACAACAGCAATGACAAAAGCGGGGTGTTTGTTTTTATTATTATGATTATTGTCGATCTAATTCATTATTATTGCTATCATTGTTGTTGTTACTGTTTTGTCACTGATTTGTTGTTATCTCTAACACCAACGACACAACAGCTACCATCGAATAGCGAGAGTAATTGTTTATATATGTTGCTTTAACCACAAACTGTAGCTGACAGTGAGTGCTTTTACCTTAGTCTCTTCGTTCACTCGCTAGTCAAGCTGGTCAATCAAAGATTGTGTCCCAAAATAAAACAACAACACTCAGAATCACCTGGCTATTTAGATCTAGAGATTTTTCTGTTTGGCATTGTGTGAGCCAACAGATGTTGATACTAATCTTAAGCTTGATTCAGTTTATTCATTTTGTGTTCCACATTCATTTGTATTGCACCACCTGCAACTGGAATAATATTGGTATGGTCAAGCCACAATAGTCATGCTAATGTCTTGGCAAGTGCTTGGCAAGTTTCTCACTGCATTGCTGGACAAGCCACCAACCAATATTGACTGTGCGATTATTGTTCACAGCGAATGCCAGTGCACAAACGACATACTGCTCTCGTGTGTGTGTGTGTGTGTGTGTGTGTGTGTGTGTGTGTGTGTGTCGAGCAGAGACCACAAATCGAATTCTCTATTAACACAGAAGTTTGCTACAAGTGCATAAATACAAATGAATGACATTATCTGTATGCTCGCTCTCTATTGGTTTCTTTGGCGAATGGCTAGCCATGTGATGAACGCTTCTAAGCGCTCACGAGACCGAGGTAGCTGAACAACAATAATCCAAACGATTTAACAAGTGAACACGTGCTTATTACTTCTCTATGCTATGTTGCTTGTTTAACCTTTATTTGCTGTCACAGAGTCAGGGTTTATAATTAAATTGGTCGCACACTCGTACTTGATTAGTACGACACATAGATTGGCGATAAGAAATGAGACGAACAAACCGCAAGCAGCAAAAGTATCAATTGAGTTTGTCTGCGTGTTGCTCCTTCTAATCGAACTAATATGTTCAATACCAATTGACTAATGAATGAACGAAAGAGAGTAAGCCACTCTCTTTTGTTCTTTGTCCGTATACATGATGTCTTTATGTCTCTGTGTGCAATTCAATTGAAATCAAATAGCACGATCTAATTTGTTTGTTGTCCGCCTGCCCGCTCACTCGCTCGCTATTGGCTTCATCTGACAGGCTCGTAAGGGCGAGCCTACCTGCTTTGTTTTTAACAACAACCAACTAGTGTTTGTGTCGACATGAGAGCGTGCGTGTGTATGCTAACATTAACTTTTAAACAACCAATTAGTCCGTACTTTTTGGCACTGTTGAGTTGTTGTCGCCGTCGCCGTCGCCGTCGCCGTCGTCGTCGTCTTGCTCTTCAAGTTCGACAACTATTCAAAATTGACACTCACACAAACGTAAAGCTCATCGTACTGTACGTTAAAGTACAGCTGGGAGTCCGTGCCAGTGTGCGTGTGTGTTTACATGTTTACAATTTTACAGGCATTTAGTGAACAAGCAACGACAAACAAGTGCACTAACGAAAGAACGAAAGATTAAGATCGACTGATCAAGTGAATGAGACAAACAAAAAATTTAAATATCGGCTTTTGGCATAAGCGACATACAATCTTAATTTGCGATCAACAAGTTATCATTGATAACCAAACAGATTATCCTTCAGGTGTCACATTCGACATCCTGCATGTGTCACGATAATAACACACTTGCGTTGATTTGCAACACTGTGTGCGACAATGTCGCTATCACGCTTTTTTAAGCACAGAGAAAACACAGACACAAATGATATTTTACGACACCTGCAATCAATACTACCGATCGATTCGAGCGTGTAAATTTAACCTAAAACTTGAAGATGCAATTAAAAGTAAACTTGCACTCGATTCCGATGAATAGTTTGATAGATTTACGAACAGATATCAATAGATAAGACAATCAGTGAAGCGTGTTGATGGTATTGACGTGTTAATAAGCACACGTCTCACGGAAGTCACCTGTCGATACAGAACGCAAGCTTCTGTTCCGGCGTCCGTTGATGTGATATCTCTTTGAGGAAATTACATCTCTGAGGTATCAATTGGTTCATTACCTCGTTAGATTTGGCTCTCGTGGGTTTATATGGCCAAATATTACGATTATGTTATGTTATTATATTCAAATCAAAATTAGTTAGCAAACGAAATATAAAAAAGTGCATGAAAGGTTATCACATGTATCAGGAACCTTGCTGACATGCGTGTGGGTGTGCACTATAAAATTTCAATATCCACTGGATGCGATAATCTGATTGGTTTCACTTTCTACTACATATTTTATCATCATCATTATGATATTAATTATTAATCAATGTCATCGTGAGTGTGTGTGTGTGTGTGTGTGCGCCAAGCTTGCTCTCACCAAGCACAGTGCGTGTGTGCCCCTCACGAGCGCGAGCGCGTAAATTTGTGCCAATTTGTACACCAAAGTGCGTGTGATCAAGTGAGTGCAAGAAAGAGAACGATAAATTAAGACTCGCTGGATTAGAAGAGCGAGAAAAAAGGGAGAGCGAGAGAAAAAAGTTAGCTCGTGTAGCCAAAATTAGCATGTTTTGATATTAAGTATCGACACGGCGAGCTCAAAGTGATCGACAAGGCAGTGAGCGCTACGCTAATTCAAGGCAACAAACGACGAACAACAGTGTTGCCATTGCCTTCGACAGCCACGAAAGCTATTGGCCGACAGCTACAGCTCGACGACAACCATTGCATCAAGTAGTGTAGATATTGTACGCACACAAGGCAGTAGTAGGCAGACATACATACAGACAGACAAATACAATGTTGTCGTAATCGACGAGTTGTAGCAAAGACAACAAACTCAGCTAATTTTAACGCACACAGAGAACGAGATCTGTGTTGCTTAAAGTAAACTCGAGAGTAGTCGAAAAGTTTTAGTAGCGAAAGATTGTAATAAATACACATATAACGTTCTTTTTTCACTTGCACATATTGTCGTGGTGGTTGCTGTTGCTGGTGTTATTTGTGATGCGCCTCAGGCATTAGTGTGCCAAACAATCGACCTTGAAATCGAAACTATACACACCACAATATTAATATTAGTAATAATAATAATAATAATAACCACCAGTAACAACAGCGCCGATAATCGATCGATAGCAGTGCTACGTGCCATGATTAGTGCTATTAATTACAACACTTACGATAGTTGTGATTCTACTTATGATATCTTTTTACTTGCACAACACGTGGCACTGTCTGGCTGGCTGCATCAGTGTCTGCATCACATGGGTTATTTTTTGTCGTCTCGAGAGACAAATCTCAAATAAAATATTATTCTTGATTCTGAATGAACATAGTTTTATTTTAGTTGCAATGAGTCAGCATCTACACCGTCATGAGCAGTGTGACGCACGTGCACGAGCACACACACTCACTTTCTCGCCATCGATGTGCCTTGGGCACTCACAATTCAAAAGTGAGTAATGGCAAGCTTGCCAGATCGACATGCTCACACAGTTCCAGGTGAGTGTTGTTTACACGGCATCCATAACGCAACGTCCAGCCTTGCAACTGTCGGCGCCACTGTTGGTGCTTTTGTTGGTTCGCAAGTGAGAAAGCAAGCGCTGTTCGCAGTTGCAATTGTGCCGTCGGCTAATTGTGAGGCTGCCAAATCAGATCGCCTGGTTTGTCTTTGTCTCGATCTTTGTTGTTGCTGTCGTTGTTATCATTGTTGTTGTTGTTGTTGTTGTCTCAAGCAACAAGTGGGCTGTCGATCAACGAGTCCAGTGAGTCCAACAGTCAGTGAGCTTAACAAGCACACTGACACCTGTTGCTGTGCGCGTGTTGTGTCGGCCAACACGTTAAGACGATAGAAAGATAGAGGAACGAATAAGCGTTCACGACGGGCGGCGCTTCCTTCATGTCTGTTTCATTCAAATTTGTATTCAAATGAATGATAGCGCTTTCATTCAGCCTGTGTGTGTGTGTGTGTGTGTGTGTGTGTGTGTGTGTGTGTGTGTGTCTGTGTGTGTCTGTGTGTGTCTGTGTGTGTCTGTGTGTGTCTGTGTGTGTGTGTGTCTGACTTAGCGACTGACTGATGCATTTACTCACCGGCTGGGTTGCTGCTCAACCGACTAATTGCGTGGATGGTTAGCCAACAACGGCATGTTTTTTTCTCGTTCTCTTTCCATTGCAACACGGCAACAACAGACAACGCAGGCAATTGGAAATATGCAATAAGTAACACTTATTGCACGTAGCGGGCTTAACATGAGAATTCATGTTAAGCGAGCAACTAGAGGCTTGAGTTTGAGCTAATATTTGGCCTTAGCCTGAGCTATAACGCGCGCGCGCGACCATAGCGAAAGTTGGCACGCGACTCCTTTATAAAGCTGATGTTTTGCCAACAATTGGCATCAGTTGCTTCGATCACCTCAACAGTGAAACAGCATTGAATCAATTCTCAATAAACTCAAGTCACTCAACCGCCACACGTCGTCGACAACACAATCAACGTTAACAGAAGAAAGCAAAATGAAGTCATTCGCAATCGTCGCTTTTGCCTGCTTGATCGGTGCGTGCCAAGCATCGTATTTGCATGCCCCGTTGGTGGCCCCAGCACCGTTAGCTGTCGGTCCCTTGACAACCACAGCACATGTGGGCAACGTTGCCACCGGCACTAGTCGCACCATCACCAATGTGCCCCAGACACGATTCACACGTACCGACTGGAATCAGCCAGGCTCATTGATTACTGCGCCAGTGCACGCGCCCATCATTGCGCCAGTGTTCGGTCAGATCGCCGTGCCAGGACCCACACGTTACGAGAGCTTCGCTGTGCCCAACCCGCCGCGTGTCATTCACGAGACACACTTGGCCCCAGCCGTGGCACACGTGCCCGCCGTTGCCCATGTGCCGGCTGCCGTACCCGTAGCACCGGCACCCGTGTACGCACCAGCGCCCGTTTACGCACCGGCACCTGTTGCCGCAGCGCCCGCTTACGGCGCCATCAAGGGTTACTAAAGTGACCGCAATGATTAGCTCAATCAAGTCAGTCAGTCAGCCAGCAGTAGCAACAACGACAACGACGATCGAAACAACAACAACGACTACTACAACAGAAGCAACAGTAACAAGAACATCCATCAGCACCACCACCACTACGACAATTTCAAAATGAATGTCTTCGTTGATGAGCTCATTCGACACCAGAGTTGATATGAGAAATCAAGCCTATTTCTATCACAAATAAAGGAGCGAGCTCAAAAAGCTGGCTTGTCTTATTGCTTCTTAATTTTGTTCTCTTTGTTCATGGTTCTCGTCATTTGGCCCTGAACCTGTGTGTTCAAGGAGTAACACACTGGCAAACATACCATTTGTCACACTCGAGCCACTTATCAAATATGAAAGCAATCGCGTCCTACTAGACGTTCAAGCTCGAACACGGGAGATCTCGTTAGATATGGAAATACGAGATCAAATTGTCACCATATTGGCTAATACAGCTAGCAGATATCAATTAGAGGTTATCAGCAGCGGAGGGCTTATATATTTGCTATCTAGTCTAGATTGAAAAATGCTAGGAAAGACACTTCAAGAGCGTAAAAGTTTTATTGATGGCACCTGTTAATCTTTAACAACCCCAGTCGTCATCGTCAGCTGTGGTACTGGTTGCCCAGTCAGCAGTTTGAGCAGCTGGCTGGGCAGAAGGTACGCCCCATTCGTCTACTTCTTGATTGTCCGTTGGTTCGGCTGAAGACGGCGGAGCACCAGATACAATCTCTTTAAGCCAGCCTGGAACTTCCTGGGCAGCATTTTCGATCTGATTGACCAAATCTTTCGCTATCTCGCTGTCCTTGTCTGGGTCAAAGAAGCTGATAGCTCGACCTGTGTGACCGATGCGCCCAGTTCTACCAATCCTATGAACATACTCATCGATGCTGCTGGGGAGGTCATAGTTAATGACCAATGAAACATTCGGCAGGTCAAGACCGCGATTACCGACTGGACTAGATATAAGGAACCTCTTGAGTCCTTTCTTGAAGTGAGAGATTGCTTCGTCACGTTGAGATTGATGTCTGTCACCATGAATACTTGTCGCACTAAGATTCAAGGCAGTGAAAAATCCTGCTAATGTGTCTGCCATAGCTTTGGTTTGCGTAAATATTATAGTCTTAGCATCCTCAGGTATAGTCTTGAGGATTTCCTTGAGACGACGCTTCTTCTCGGGGCGCGTCACTTGCATAAATTCTTGCTTGACATCCTGGTTGGCAGCACCAACACGACCAACAGTGATAAAGACGAACTTTTTCCTGATGAATTCACGGGCAGTTCGTTGTGTGTCCTCACTGAAGGTAGCACTGAAGAAGATAGTTTGTCTATTTTCCTGGGGAGGCATGGTCTCGTTTTCGAATATCTTTCTGATATCAGGCAAAAAACCGTCGTCTATGAGACGGTCGCCTTCGTCCATGATGATAAAGCGCAAGTTTGAAAAGCCAATCCACTTCTTTTCGACGAAGTCTTTCAGGCGTCCTGGTGTTGAGACAAGTATATGGGTTCCTTTGAGTAGGTTGTATTTGAGATGCGGGGTTGAAATTCCTCCTGATATATACTGTGGTTTTACGATGGAATCACGGCTTAGTTTCAGGGCCTCAACGTATATTTGACGAGCTAACTCGCGCGTTGGAGCTATAATGAGACAGAAAGGATTCTGGCAATCATCCCCAACCATACTCGGCAAGTCTGGCAACTTGAGCAAGTATTGTAAAACAGGAATTAAAAATGCAGCGGTTTTTCCTGATCCAGTTTCGGCACAACCGACTAAATCGTAACCATTGGTTAGTGCTGGCAAACTGTACTTCTGAATAGGGGTCAACTGTTTATAATTTGCCTCTCGAATTCTCTCTAAGAGGAGCTTGCTTGTAACTATATCACTGAAGTTTTCAACCGGTTCGATTTCATCTCCTATAACTTTAACTTCCTGCTTAGTATATCTGTTGAAATTCTCACCAATGTCGGCGTTGACCTCTTGTTCATAACTCACTTCCTCGGGCTTGTATGGAGCAGGTCTGTCGGGGTCAGCAGTACGTGGTTTTTTGGAGCCACCCCAGTCGTCACCATCGGTGTCACCACTACGGGATTTTTTGGAGCCACCCCAGTCGTCACCATCGGTATCGCCACTACGAGATTTCTTGGAGCCACCCCAGTCGTCACCATCAGTATCGCCACTACGAGATTTTTTGGAGCCACCCCAGTCGTCACCATCGGTATCGCTACTACGGGATTTTTTGGAGGCTCCCCAGTCTTCACTATCACTGTTCCCTCTCTTTTTAGATGGTGAGCCCCAATCCCAATCACTCATGTTTGATAAATTGTAATTGATGTGATAAATTTTAATTCAAGTGATTTGATGCGTGATGAAATGACACATGGCGTTAAAATCCTGAGGCTCACGCCGGCAGTTCGAGAGTTAAGGGGAAGCATGCGCAGTAGCAACTGCGTGAAATTTGAATACTTGTTAGTTTGTTGGTTCTGGTAGGTTCGAATGACGCGCACAACTTACTGCGCATGCCTAACGTTAACTCCAGAACTGCCGCACTGTTGAACACGTTGTTCAGGCAATCCGCTCGAACCATTGGGAGCCATTCATTCACGAAATTAAGTCTTATTATTGTTATTGTAATCATACCACAGCAACATGAACCAAATGGAGTCTGACAGTGTTCAACAATTTAAGGAGTTCATCAGAAACTACAACAAACTATCTGAGCTTTGCTTTGACTCATGCATCTGGTCATTTACATCCCGTGATGTAACTTCTAAAGAGAACATTTGCGTGCAAAATTGTTTTGATAAATTTCTTAAAGTCAATCAGCGTATCTCACAACGATTCCAGGAGCATCAACTCTTGGCTAGTGAACCAAGGAAACCCGAACAGCTCAGGTAGATCTAGAGGCAAATCTAAAAAAGGGTCGAGCTAAATCTAAGAACTCGTGAGCATCTTGCTACTGGTAACCTCGAAAGCGCGGTACTTTACACAACTGATCACATTGGTCAATATTA
>JAIFTH010000149.1:0-51441 GCA_019968535.1 Fragariocoptes setiger | reverse complement strand
GACACGGCCCCATTCCGACGCACAGCGTCATACGCTCGTTCTTCTTTTATTTATTGTCCGGACTAAGTCCGACATCTCCCACACGTTTGAGATTACTTTTTAGCGTGTTTTGCAACACCGGCCGCAATAGACTGACCCAACTCGGGGCTGACTTTGTTAAAGTTGTTGATCATTCTTTCCTGGATGAATGGCTTAGCGTGCTGCAAATGATCGACCAAATTATGTATCAAGCGCGCCTTTTCGTCCTTCTTCAAAACGCGATTGTAAAATTCAGCTGCCTGCGAAAAATTGTCATCGTCGGCAGTGTCGTGGCGATACACTTCACCTTGGTACGTCTGACGATGTTCCATAGCGTTAGGATCAATGTTGATCTTTGTAAGCTGAGAGTTAGGATAATAGTTTGGCAAATTGCCATAGTTTTCCGTGAAACAATATGGGCCATCGCGAAACGTCGGATTCATAACCGGACAGCGAGGACGATTGACAGGTATGTCGTTGAAGTTTGCACCCAAACGATAACGCTGTGTGTCCGAGTATGAAAACAGGCGACCTTGAAGCATTTTGTCAGGTGACGGCTCAATACCGGGCACCATGTTAGCTGGACAAAAAGCCAATTGCTCGATTTCAGCAAAGTAATTGGTCGGATTACGTTCCAACACCAATTGACCGATCATGTGTCGCGGAAAATCTTTGTGCGACCAAGTTTTGGTGACATCGAACGGATTAAACGGCAACTTGTCCGCTTGCTCGAATGTCATCACTTGATATTCCAACGTCCATGACGGGTAGTTGCGCTGAATGATGGCTGTTTGTAGGTCACGAATAGAATAGTCGGGGTCCTGGCCGGCCAATTCGGTGGCACGATGCGGATCCATATTCTTGATACCTTGATTAGTGCGCATATGGAACTTGACATAGTACGCTTCGTTGTTGGCGTTGACCACTTTGAAAGTGTGACTGCCAAAGCCGTGCATGTGCCGAAATCCATCCGGAATGCCACGATCAGAAAACAGGAATAGTACCTGATGAACGGCTTCCGGTCGCAACGAAATAAAGTCCCAGAATGCGTCCGGATCCTTGAGATGAGTTTGTGGGTTGCGCTTTTGCGAATGCACAAACGACGGAAATTGCATTGGATCACGAATGAAAAATATCGGCGTATTATTGCCGACCAGATCAAAGTTTCCCTCGTCAGTGTAAAACTTGATGGCGAAACCGCGCGGGTCACGCACTGTATCGGCGCTGCCAGATTCACCGCCCACCGTTGAGAAGCGCATCGCAATAGGCGTCTTGAGGCCTTTTTTGGCAAACAAGGTCGCCTTACAATACTTGGTGAACGATGTCTCGGTCACCTCGAAGAAGCCAAAAGCACCGCCGCCCTTAGCATGAACCACACGCTCGGGAATACGCTCACGGTCAAAGTGGGCTATCTCATCGATAAAGGCCACATCTTGAAGCAGTGTGGGGCCCCGAGGGCCAACTGTCAGAGAGTTGGTTTTATCGCCGACTGGGGCACCCGATGTCATGGTAAAGTTACGAGCTTGATTGTTATCCGTCGTTGAAGATACACGAGTTGACTGTTTATCACTCGAATACGACTTTTGTTTTTGTTGTTGACTACTCGGCGCCTGATTATTGTTTGGTGATTGACTGGACACAGATTGATTAGGGTCGGCTGTTCGCTTCGAAGATGAACTGTTATGTAACTGATTGAAAATCGTAGCCGAGACTGACTTCAAAGTCTTGCGTCCTGGCGACATGGTAAGCTAGCGACCGGAAATCGGCTGGGGCGTGGCTTATGAGAAAAAGAGTGCAGAATATTCCTGGAGCGTTGCTAAGTGAATTGAACGAGATTCGTTTCACTGATATGCAAACAATCGATTATGCGCGAATCATACGTGAATATGCAAAGTTTGAACTGTTGTCTTTTGTTAGTTGCCTTTCTGTTGTCAGTGACAGCTCACTGTCGTTAATAACAAGCTTTGCACTTGAATTCTTGTTATTGACAATCGCTCTCGTTATCAAGCTTGCGTGCTAGTGCCGTTGTTTGTTTTGCTTCACGCGACACGCATGAATTTAATTGTTCTAAAAGGAGTTTGGTTCAAGCTTAGCAAGTATATCTCTCCGGGGCTGAGAATTTAAGTTTTACGTTGTCTCCCAACTATTGAGCTTCAAACTGGTTGTTATTTGATTTTTGTACTTTTTAAATCAACTCGGATTAGTACATCGAGAAGTGTTGACCCAACCAACATCGCCTAACACAATTCTTACACGTAAACTGTTTAATATCTGATAACTGCGATTCTTTGTAAGAGAAAAAGAAAGAAAACCAAATGAGAGATGAAACCGCCTGCCTGCTATAACAATAAAAATATGATTGTTTGATGTATTTAACGAGCGAACATGAATGCCGTACTTGTTGATGTTCCGATCAACGCACGATGATCGTTTGTTCGTTTGTGCGTGATTGCGTGTGTGTGTTTGATTAGGCGTATCGTCCTACTACAATTGTAAACAATGTTCGTCAATAATGATGAACAATGTACTTTGTTGTAATCGTACAGAATACTCACGTTTATTCTGTTTTCTGCGGAAACAAAATTACGTTTGCTTTTTCTACTTTGATTGGTTAAAATTACTGTTTGTTTGTATTTAAGAGTGAAAAGAACCTTACCTGAACTCTGATTGACCTTACTATTACGTTCCATGATGATGTGCCTAAGTATTAATCCCGACACAGATCGATTGAACTCGATCGAAAAAAGTCTATGAATCGCCAACAGCAAACAAACAGATCAAACAAACAAATGAGGGAAGAATGACCAAAAAGTGACCAGCCAATTTCCGATTCGCCAGCTCAACAACTGAAATAAAAATGTAGCAGACGACCAGAATCAGTCTTTGTATTCATAGTGCTTATGTTGGGAGTGCACGTTTTACTGAAGTCAACTCAACGTTGATGTGTTGCTTCATTGCATCGCGTGACCCAAACGTCCCAACAACGATTGATTCCAACGTTCGTTCATATCGTGAATGAACGTTGGTTTCATTATGAATTATTCATTCTCGTTTGGTCTTTCTCTGATGCTCAATTATTCGAAGCATGTGACCGCCGGGATGCTGAAAAAGCAATCACCAAGTTATTGTGGAAGTCACACATCAGAACAACAGCAGCAGCGGCGGCAATACGACTCACAATTGAATGATGGATTTGCCTGATGTTGGTACATCGAGACGCTCTTTCTGGCAAACTAATTCCTCCCTTCGAACTAACAAGCTATCCACTAATTTCAAACAGAGAATATCGCATCAATGTGTTGTCAATTGTCTCTCGTGAAAACGATAATAATAATGAAACAATCGCCGTTAGTGCCATTGTGCAATGATTAGGTTCAACAAAACCACTGGTTCAGCATACACTACTGTTGTCGACTGTCAATACACGACTAACGGCTATCGTCCGGCCGTTGTCAAGACATCGTAAAATGTGGCGTAACCAGTTTGACACTTGAATAATAATTTTAAATAAGCTTCATTCGTATTCGTGCTACTACTAGATCACTCAACTAGCTTACACAATTGTTTGCGCTATAAACTGGACAGCGCAAAGCATCAGCATTGAAGCGTCGACAGCAAACATTTGTCAAGTGGTAGTGTCTTAGCGCTGGCATTTCAAGTTCTGACATTTGCTTGAATGCTCACAACTCTCTGAAACAACGAGGACTCAGCTCTGTTCATTGTCCTTGAATTTTATTGTGCATTGCAACAAAGCAATGGACCTTATGCGCAGCACTTTTCTAAATGTACCCTCAGTAATATATGCTCAACTCGGACTATTGCTTACAGCCATAGTGCTTATATTCAGTTCATCGGGACACACTACCAGTTATGGTCCGTATTTGATAATAATATATTTTTTTGCGCTAATTTTCACCTTGGTACTTATGTTTGCGCACATGTACGAGAGATCAATGCGAAACCATGTTCTTTTTGTGGTAATGCAAACTACACTGGCCCTTTTCTTAATCGTTTTCGGAATTGTCTATTCAGTGCACAAAGGATCAAGCGAATTTATATCCATTCT
Organism: Fragariocoptes setiger; assembly: GCA_019968535.1. Taxonomy (NCBI): domain Eukaryota; kingdom Metazoa; phylum Arthropoda; class Arachnida; order Trombidiformes; family Phytoptidae; genus Fragariocoptes; species Fragariocoptes setiger. Next base: position 47,357 of record JAIFTH010000149.1, on the reverse strand, counting down.
CAGTGTCTGCCTTGCAATATTAGCTGCTTGTTTAATGCTTATGACCTCCTACGAACGTTGCTGACCAAACTTTGATAAGCATTTTGTAATATTGGTGATAATTGTATAGACTGGTGTAATCTGATAGACTCAACTGCTGTGTGTTGAGCAGTCGAACCATTGGAGTAGTTTATTTGTGTGACATCATTTTTTTAGAATAAAACATATTCACAATTGGATCATTCTCATTCATTGAACGAGTATGAGGAATAATATATTTAAAACATGACTAAATAGACCAGTCTTTGAGCTCACTACACTTGTTCGAGTGTAGGATAAAGTGTTGATGTATGGGAACATTGTCCATCAGTGCAGATTTTTGACTCAGCACTCGAGCGGACATCACAGAGAAAATTCAATAATTCGGACAAGTTCTAGAAGCAGGTTCATTCTTTCGGATTCAAACTACAACGTCTACGAGAGAATTGTCCTCTCTCACGAATCCAGAAGTTGGCTACCCATTTTTCGCCCATCAATACTGGACAGGCACCGTGCACAGTGTCGATGATACCTTCGCCGTTTTTATACAAATTGTACCAGAATGCTGCAGATCCCAACTCAGGTTTCAGGTGTACATTGAGTCTGGGAAATACGGTTGAGCCACCACGGATAACATCACTCAAATAGAACATCACAGTGGCCGTTCGATCGCCGGCATATAATTCACGCTCATCTACTTGATCGCGCTCTTCCTCGGGTCTGTCCACTATTAGGTAATCGTAGTGTGGTGTGTAATGACCACCCATACCGTAATTGGCGACTTGCATGAGCTCACAATGACTGTCAGTCATGTCGGCCGACAAGCCAGTAGCGGCATCGATGCGTTTGTTAATTCTAGTAACTATGGGATGAGTTTCAGGCGAGAACCAAGCCGTTTGTGAGGTTCGTGTCTTTGAGATCATGTCACTGGTTCCATTGTCTGTTTGAACACGAGCCCTTGTTAACTGTAGTCAATATTGTGTGAGCATAGCGATTGTTGATGGAGGCAACAAGTGTTGACAATAAGTTAGTACATGTTTCAAAAGAGCAAGTCAGGGTGGGAAAGAATGACTTATGAGTGAGAAGAATGAAATTTGTCTGTGTGTGTGTTCATAAAACTAACCAATGGAGCTGCTATTTCGCGTATGGTCGCAGTCTCTTTTTCTGTCATGAGATTGTGAATTATGGCAATGTATGGATCAATGTTTTGCACTTCAAGCTTGATCGGTTGCAAATACAAGTAAGGATTGTTGTTGTGCGTCAGATAGCACTTAAGTTTCGACGTATCTTTGGCCGATCGTTGGCGTTCACCACGGCACAATGCTTGGAAGCGTCTATAGTCTTCATTGTCATCTTCTAGCATACGAAATTTGGTCGAGTGCTCACGACTACCACTGGCTTCCATATAAATGTGATATGTATCAAGAGAGCCTTCGTTTTCTTTCTTAAACTGGTCCACGACTTGAGTGGCCATTTTATAGAATGGTTGTATTTCGCTGACCGATGCCGTTGTGTTACCTTCCTTGTACGCTCGACTCAACGCTTCTTCGAACCAATCAAGTGAATGACCATAATAAGCATTGTTGAACGCATGCTTGGCCAGATACAAGCAATCACGAGCTGCCGATATAAATGTTGATATGATGTAGATGTTAGGAACGAGGAATATTGAAACATTTTAAAATGTGATTTAGTTTCTTCCTCTGTACTCTTAAGATTTGGAAGTTGTAAAAGCTTGTTTTTTATCACAGAGAGAAGATTAATATTCAACGACTTTGTTAAGCTTGATAGCGCACCATCATACTGAGCGTCTATAAAAAGTTCACCGGCCATTTAGTGAACACACTAAGCAAGCGTGACAACTTTTCTTATCTTATGACCTTCGTTTCGTTGCTTAATTGAAAGCCCATGTCTGACTGCTAACTATGACATCATTACTTTCCGTTCTATCATGAAAATCATCGTCATAACTCGCCGTAGTAAACACTCATGGATGACCTAATTTTCCTTCAACTCTACAGGTCAAAAAATTTATCATCATCATTTCTTGACAGGTTTTAAAAGTGATGACATCAGCGAGAGTAAAAGTGTGTGAAAGAATATTGACTTACCAGTCATTGTGATGTGAGTGGCATGTTCTTGGATAATTCCATTGGCTAGCTCTGTATTGGTTAAATTGTAAGTATCTTGCAGACGTACAATGGCCAATGCAGCACCGTGCAAATCGTCATCAGTGGGCATGATGGCTTTGTAATCGTGCGTTAACTTTCTCACTTCTTGCCACTGGTCTTGCTTAAACAATTCGTTGATGCCGCGCCAATCAATCGTGAGGCGTTTAACCAATTGAAATGCTTGCAATGGATTGCCAATAATTTCTTCTTCGCCGTACGTGCCAACAAACTCGTCTCGACCCGCTGTAGCTTCCCATCCTTCGATGTAACGCCGGATTTTTGACAATTTCTGCTCCATGTTAACAACATATTTGCCTAACGACATTATGAGATGGCGCTCAAGATACATGAGATTCTGTAGATGTGATGTGGAAGAAAATATATCACCATTAACACTGCCAACATGTTGACCAATCAACTGCCAATTGTCTTGCAATAGAATCAATCTAACAAATATGAGTGAAAATAAACGCAATAAATGGATCGGTGATTGCATGTTGTCACTTGAACTTGTAAACACCATAGACGATTGGTTTTGTCACGTTTTTTTCTTGACTTCTGAACTGTTGCGGTCGCTCACTATGCTTCGCAATAACTAAAAACCTCAATGCAGGTGCAGAGGTGTGAATTATTTCAAAAATTTGTGAGTTGAAAGAACGAACAGTTATGATTTTCTTTGTCTTCGATATTTTGATCGATGGCCACGAATATTAATGCATGTGGTGAGAAGATTTTTGACTCTTTTACATCACCTGTTACTTGATAATGTAAACAATCAATTAGATTGCGCTGCATTCGCATTTGTGATATGATACGTGGTCAAATGAGTTGGCACACAAATTTGCAAGTTTTCATGTCCTGATGGTGTGACTTCTGGAATATTTTCATGACTCCAAGAATAACCTTGTTAGATTAGCTTGATTTGCTTATAATAAGGGCGGACTATTGGGTGGCTCTCGATGAACAGCTACAAAAGTTGTCAACGACCACAGACAAAATCACACATCTCGTTTATTCGATCTCGCCTGTGTAGCAGTAGTTGTTTTTGTTTCGGTTGCCACTCAAAGCTCTGATCGCTTCCTTTTTCTGTGTTGAGGAGTATAGTAATGTTAAACTCTCTCGGACACTTGATTGTTGTATATGCAATGTTAGTTTGACTACGACGGTGATGGTGATGATGATGGTGATGGTGCGCGTTTACTTCGATGCCGTTGCACAGTGTCGAGTGCGATTCCAGTTATGTGCATGTACGAACGGAGAATGAAAATCATTGTGCAATTACAACTTCTTTTTCTAAGGTTGTTGTTGGTATAACCAGATGCTTGGTGACTAGCCAACAGGTCGGCTCAAATCATAGCTTCGATGCTGCTTAGTCGATAGTAGCGTTGCTGTTGGTCCGTTCTCAGCCGTTGTTGCATAAGCCGGAACGCTGCCTGGTCTTTCATTCTGTCGGTCAGCCGGACGACTCTCGGTTGAATAGAGTTCTCCACTGTATCTCTTTGCTTGAGTCTGTGCAGTAGTCTCTAGATCAAAGGCTAGCACGATTCGAAGTGTATTAGTCGAGTCAAACTTTGCAAGCTTGAGTTTTTGTGCAGTTGTTGCTGCTAGAATTGCCCATTTGTCTGCCAGGCAATGCAATTCGTTTGCCTGTAGTCGTAGATTTCTCATCCACATGCTTTACTTAACGATTGTGCTGGTATTACTGTTGTTGCCTGCACCAAACATGAATCTAAACATCATGCCTGAAGACTTATGGTTAGTCTCTCCATATTCTATCCCCCTCTTTCTCTTTCTTTCTCACTACCACCCCTCAACATGCGGTCTAGCTGTTTCCACGGGCGACGTTCTTTTTGGTGTTCGGTGTTGTTGCTGTCTTACTGTCCATTGGTTCGTTAGTGTTCATAAGATGCTCACGTTCTTCTTGTTATATTAGTTCCACTTGCATTAACGTTACTTTGTCGATCGGACACTGTCTTCACCGTTGCTGTTAGTGCAAGCCGACGTTTCGTTAGCCATTCACTCCTTTGGTGTAGCTCAGTCAGTCTATTTGTGTGGCTCAAATCCATTTGTGTTCCTCTCTTGACTCTCGTTTCTTCTTTTGGCTTTATTTTCGTCTTTCTTTCTTTGTGTCTTTTTCTGTCTGTCTCGTTCATGTGTCCATGGTGTACCTGCGACTGTGTATGTTGTGTTGTTGTGTGGTGTGGTCTGTGTTTCGTAGCAAAGCTAACAACAGCATCATGAAAGGCGAAAAATTATATATACTTCTCTGTGTATGTCTCGTCCGGGAAGTGAATTCATCATAAGATTTGCCTATGTAAGTTGTGAGCTGAAACTTGTCGGCTCGCGCCACTGTGAACCCGTTCATTAGGTTTGCTGCGCTAGACTGTAGTCGTTCTGTTTACAATTCCTCCCTTTTGTCAGAGTGTTTCACAAGTGAGATAATTTGGCACCGATTTTAGCCTTACCTAAGAATCCTTTTGATGTCTGTCGAGATTGGTTCGAAAAATGAGCTGTCAAAGAATGGCCATGGTGGCGATGCAGAATACGACAGACAACAAGATACAGAAGATTCGCTAGACAAGTGGCGCGAGTTGCTATCACATCGCTCTCGTGACTTTCAACGCACGCACACATGGAAGCCGAGAAGGAGAGACGTTAAATAAGATTCACCAACTGTCGGTATTATTCGCTCAGTACGAGCACTAGGAATGAGCACTTCTAACGCGATGTTTTGCTATCACAAACACGCTGTGGTGTCCATCACTTTGATTACTAACATATTGGAAATAATTAATGCGCACGTTGCCGCACTTAGTATGCAACGCTAAGCGTTCGATTTTGTGCCAAGGCTCATCGAGATTCGGTGGCTCAGCAGGCGGGAGCTCACGCCAGTGACTTCATGAATGCATTAACGGAGAACAGCGTACAACTTAGCGCTTCAATTTGCTCATTGTTAGACATTTTGACCAGCCTCTGCAAATGCAACGCTCGCATCGAAAGGATCAATCTATCGATTTATTTGTGCTGATTTTTTTGACGCCACTCAACCATTGTTGAAATTCTTCCAAAACTTCAAAATTATTTTGATTTCAGTGAGAAACTTCAGTCAATCATTCTCCTGACTATAGTCCTTCGATATTGTGATTATTCTCCTTTGAATATTATTTCGAATGCAACAAGCAATCTCATTCGATGATCTTCATTTTCTATATTTATATTATCGAGCTAATAAAATCAATCGCCTTAACGGTCCAGTTATTTACAGAAACTCAATGAGCAACCACATAGAACGGTCAAATCGTAAAAATCATCCGTTTCTATTTTAGCCATTACAATACTTAACTCAGGCACTTCGATACTTTGCCTAGATCTTGAAGAATTTTTTGCCGATGTCCAAAATTTGCATGGCGAACTTTAGGACACTTCTTTCAAAGACAAGGCAACCTGATTTGCATCTACCATGTTTAAAGTTCGATCTACATAAAATGAGAGACTACAATGATCGATTTGTCTAGTAATACAATATTCGTATCGACGATATGAGTCTTTGTTATTCATTCTGATGTGTAAACAAGGCAATTTTTAGCCACACATGTACACGGCAACTACACATACAGCATGTTTGTAAATCCTATTTCAGATGACAGAAAGCTGTAGAATGCTGTGCAGATTGAGCAATTCTGAGAGAAAATTATCAAGAACAAAACCGATAAGACAATTATAATGTCGTACCGCTTTTACAACAAATGGAAAGCACCATCAGTCTTTTGAATACATGAGAAAAAAGTTATTCGGCGGGACGATTGTAAGGGCCCATGCTTGTCTTTTTTTCCGAACTCGCATTTGTGCTTACCAACCTGTATTTTGTATAATCATAGGTGAGCCAGCCCGTTTCGGATTCTGGAGTTTGTTGTCTGTATCCTGAAATCTAAATTCTCTGAATGTATCGAATATGTTTTAGCACGTCTTCAATCAACTAAGACTATCAATTTTGGAACATTCTTATGATGATTGCCGAGGATGGCCCGGATCTCAAAGTTTACCGTGTTACAGCCGAAAGCGTATTCCGATCGATGTTAATCGAGAGATTTTTCACGTCGTCGGCCATCTACTGCAACACAACCACAATTCGAAAAGTGATATGTCGCAGCCGTGGTAGATCACAGACGCCACGGTGGTGAGTGTCAAAAAAGTTGCCTTCAGTCTGGTAACCATTCAAATTATTCGAATACAGATTGGGTAATTACTGAAAGTTGCTCAGCGAATCTAAAAGTCCCATGGATGTTTCATAATCCTCACACGATCGGGAAAAGTGCATTGAGCTTAGTTGTCTGTCTCTCGAAGCTCCAATTCAGGGTCGCCACATTGAGCATCCGCAACCGATCACAATGGTAGTACTCTAACTGCTGGCGTGCGGCACTGTATACCGCATAGTACATACGGCTTATGGAAATGCACTCAACAATAGTCAATTTGTCGGAATTTCTCAAGTCTCATTACATCTAACGAATATCTCTTACGCTGGTGTTTAAAATTCCTTCAGAGTTTAAGCTAAAGTATCCTAATTTGCAAGTTTACATGCATGACATTGGATGAAATAGACAAATTTGTCATCGACATGATTACAGGTAGCTAGTTTTGACATGATAGCGGTTTCTTAAAAATCTTCCACGAGGGCCATTAACTATAAATAGTCACCATTGCTAAAGACGAAGAAGTACTATTCGAACATACAATTTCATTATATCATGAAGTATCGTAATGACAATAGATGAAGAAATTACACGCGCTTCACTCTTACTATTACATGTATGTCGTGTTGACATGCTTCTCCATGTCAATAATTTTGTTGAAATGGCAACTAACTAATGAACCTCAGCAGAACGATAAGCAATGTCCTAGGAGACTGCCTGTACGTTTTTTGCTACACATTCAATAAGTTCCGTTCGTGTTAGCATACTTTATGACCAGCCAACAGGTCGGCTCAAATCATAGCTTCGATGCTGCTTAGTCGATAGTAGCGTTGCTGTTGGTCCGTTCTCAGCCGTTGTTGCATAAGCCGGAACGCTGCCTGGTCTTTCATTCTGTCGGTCAGCCGGACGACTCTCGGTTGAATAGAGTTCTCCACTGTATCTCTTTGCTTGAGTCTGTGCAGTAGTCTCTAGATCAAAGGCTAGCACGATTCGAAGTGTATTAGTCGAGTCAAACTTTGCAAGCTTGAGTTTTTGTGCAGTTGTTGCTGCTAGAATTGCCCATTTGTCTGCCAGGCAATGCAATTCGTTTGCCTGTAGTCGTAGATTTCTCATCCACATGCTTTACTTAACGATTGTGCTGGTATTACTGTTGTTGCCTGCACCAAACATGAATCTAAACATCATGCCTGAAGACTTATGGTTAGTCTCTCCATATTCTATCCCCCTCTTTCTCTTTCTTTCTCACTACCACCCCTCAACATGCGGTCTAGCTGTTTCCACGGGCGACGTTCTTTTTGGTGTTCGGTGTTGTTGCTGTCTTACTGTCCATTGGTTCGTTAGTGTTCATAAGATGCTCACGTTCTTCTTGTTATATTAGTTCCACTTGCATTAACGTTACTTTGTCGATCGGACACTGTCTTCACCGTTGCTGTTAGTGCAAGCCGACGTTTCGTTAGCCATTCACTCCTTTGGTGTAGCTCAGTCAGTCTATTTGTGTGGCTCAAATCCATTTGTGTTCCTCTCTTGACTCTCGTTTCTTCTTTTGGCTTTATTTTCGTCTTTCTTTCTTTGTGTCTTTTTCTGTCTGTCTCGTTCATGTGTCCATGGTGTACCTGCGACTGTGTATGTTGTGTTGTTGTGTGGTGTGGTCTGTGTTTCGTAGCAAAGCTAACAACAGCATCATGAAAGGCGAAAAATTATATATACTTCTCTGTGTATGTCTCGTCCGGGAAGTGAATTCATCATAAGATTTGCCTATGTAAGTTGTGAGCTGAAACTTGTCGGCTCGCGCCACTGTGAACCCGTTCATTAGGTTTGCTGCGCTAGACTGTAGTCGTTCTGTTTACAATTCCTCCCTTTTGTCAGAGTGTTTCACAAGTGAGATAATTTGGCACCGATTTTAGCCTTACCTAAGAATCCTTTTGATGTCTGTCGAGATTGGTTCGAAAAATGAGCTGTCAAAGAATGGCCATGGTGGCGATGCAGAATACGACAGAAACTATGGCGATTGGTGAGCCATGTCAAATTTAAGCCCGCAGTTGAGCATCACAGTGGCCTACAGAGATCTGTCTATATGTTTCACAAAAATTTCATGAAAAAATAAAAATCCTGATTTGTCTTTATCCATCGGCCTCAATTCGTTTCCCCATGAATAGGTTCAAAATCTGCTTGATTAGTTATGAGTGTCAACTAATATTGACTGCAAGAACCTGTCTGTGTGAATCAGATTCCACTTTTTAATGATCTGAGGACTCATTTCTCAGATATAAATTGATTTGTCTTGCTTATAGAACTGTACAATACTTAGCTCACATACTTGTGATTAAGAAAGAATGCTCAGAGACTGCGCGCTCAATCTATGGACAAACATAACCACTGTGTCAGGCCGCGTTCCTCAACGGTGTCGATTCTGATACCACACTGCACGTACACTGTGAGTCACACCGCATGAATGGATTTCACAAGGCTAACGGAAACTTCCAAGTGTCTCCATCAAAAGTTGAATGAGATAGTCATCAATGGTAAACCAAGTTCAACCTATTAATGATTGTAGTCAAGATATGTTTTGAATTGCTAAACTCTCAAATACACGTAAATAATGATACAAGTTTGCAAATACAATCAACTTAGTGGTCCAATTCAATTCAGTGTCTCAGTGTTGTGAGTCAACGGATTGTATCACAGAGTACAGCAGTATGCGCGTGACATTATCGCTCTTGATTGAATCTTGATCGATACACGATCGCAAATAGCAAACAATAAGGCGCACACTCTAAACGTAGAATCAAGAGCAATACTTTCTTCCAACAGTTACATAGCAAGCGTTTGTATTCGACGTCAACTAGCACATTACAATAATACAAAACTTGATAAGATTTTCATCGAATTTTATTTGTCCTGATTGGTTCATTCCAATTTCATATAGTTCTATATCCATCTACATGTTAGAATTTTTCAATAATCACCCATCAACTATCCAATCATCGCAACATGGACCCTACAGAATTTAAAAAGTGAGAATTTTAGGCGCTTTTCATTCGACGTTATTCATTGTTATTGATACGATGCATCTAACAAATATAATATTCCATCTTCGTTTCAAATGCGCACACATAAAGAGCGGCCCACGAGCTGATTGATTATATTATCGACTTCACGGAGAATATTCGCGAACGTCCAGTGTATCCGTCAGTGGAACCAGGTTATCTGGATGCGCTGTTGCCAAAAGAAGCTCCCGAAGAAGGCCAACCATGGGATCAGATCATGCCTGACGTTGAAAAGTGCATCATGCCTGGGGTAAGTGAGCATGCTGATATATCTATTTTTGATACTACCAAACAATATAATAATAGAATTTAGGCTTTTGAGATTCAATTTATGTAAATGTTTGTCCATTTTAGTTGGCTCTTATCAGTGGTGTAGAAACACACTGTCTAGCCTCGATAGATGTTGTTTTGCCACAATGAGTCGCTTAAATTCTACCGAGCTGATGAGCTATTGAGAGCTTGAGTTGTTCTTATCTGTATCATCTCTTTGAGGCTTACAATACCAAGACGCGCCACGATATATTAGATCCATTCATAATCAATGAACTGATATGAGTGGCATGTTCGGCTATCTGGCTTATATCAAATGTAGGTGTGTGCGCCATTCTTTAAGTAGGCGTCAAGCGACGACGCTGTTGCTAGTGACTTATCGAGTTGGCAAGCGTTGTTCTTGCAACCAATGAGCTATGAATAATGAGTATTGAACTCACAGTCAGTTGCAAGTGACTGACTATCATGTTGACAAAGTTAGGCATAGCGTGATTGATTGAAAGTTTAGCGTCGCTCCTTCTTTTTTGCTATTGTCAGTCTCACACGTTGGCCTGAATGACCAATTCCAAGCGTACTGTCTTGCTGGTAATCCTCTATAACTGGTAGCCAACATTATCGATGGGACCAGAAGGTTCCAAAATGTGCGTGCTGGTCAAGCGTCTCGTTTTCGTCGGGACGCGATGATTGAGATACACATTGAGGTTGACTGCCCGTTTGAGCATGTGAAATCTAGTGGATATCCGTCCGATGTCTGGCAATGGTAGTGAGTTACTGGCAGAGTAGCGTCGATACGCTATAGCGAACACTAATAATAATGATGCCACTGACGTTGACATGTCCATACGAGAGACACGTGCGCTAGCTCATTATTACTGACACTCTATCGGCTTGTCAAGCCACAATTCTTTGTCGCTCGATTGGCCTCGGCTTGCAGTCATGATGTGTCCAGCAAATTCTATGAACTAATCTCGATCGAGAAAATCGTTCGACTATGACACCAAATGTCCAAAGGAATGTCTACTCGAACGAGATGCCGAAAACAATCCAATAAAACATCAACTCTTATTTTCACTCGATGATAATACTAAATTGAGTTTGCAATTCGTGTGAATGACGATTCGACCTGGTCTCATTCGGACCTCTCGCACTGACTACACCGTAATCAGCTGTGCGCTTTTTCTAGCCTGTTTCTGTAAAATGGCGCTCAAAAGAGCGAAAGTTCTCTCTAATGCAACGATTTTTATGAGCGCGAGTTCTTTTTTACAGCATGTAAACATGTGTCGATTATCGAAATTATGATATAACTTACACTTAAGCATTTTTACTCAGCGGTCATTCTCTGGATTCGCTTAAAACAGTTTAGGCACATCATTGAATATTAACTCTATAATGATGGGTCTCTTGATGCGATGAAATTTATAAGGTGATCAGTCTAGTCTGAAATTGATCATCAAGTAAAATAGTGATCTGCCTGATATCTTTTGGTATGATGAAACTGAAGGATTGAGCATTGAACCCTCTCATTTTGCGTTTATCGCCTTTTTATAATTTTTATATTTCGCGATAGTCAATTTTTTAAGCTTTAACACCTAGCAAGGACGCTTACAAGATGATTTATGTTAAAATGGATTCTAACAACACAAAATAGAATGAGATCATCGCTCAAAATTCGATAGCTTTATCACATGATTCATGTTCTTATCATCCGTTTGGTCGTAATTCAAGATGACACTATGGCATTCACCACGGTTCCATGCTTATTTTCCAACAGCTCAGTCTTATCCAGCTCTTTTGGGAGACATGTTATCCGGAGCACTTGGTTGCATTGGATTTAGTTGGGTATGTTTACCTCCTTGAGTGTAGACGTAACCGAAATAACTTACATGCAAATTAATAACGTCTGTTGATGAATTCTTTATATAGATCGCTAGCCCAGCATGCACTGAGCTTGAGATGAAAATGGTCGATTGGTTGGCACAAATGATTGGCCTTCCAAAAGAGTTTATGTTCTCAAGTGGTGGCCATGGTGGCGGTGTCATTCAAGGCACTGCTAGCGAGGCTACTCTTGTGGCTTTGCTTGGCGCCAAAGCTAGAACTCTAAGTCGTATTCGGAGCTTGAATTTAAAACAGGCCATATCCGGGGCAAGCAATGAATATGTGGTTCAAAAAGATCTCAATAATAACGAGAATTGCAACGACAGCGATAATAATGACAATGCCAGCAACTTCAATAAGCTTAACGAGACTACATACAAAACTCAAGGTGACAATGTGCGGACCACACGCAACAATTCTCGCGATTCCAACAATAATTCCACCGGGCAAAGTTCAACGATGGAAAAATTAGTGTGTTACTGCTCTGAGTTGGCGCATTCGTCAGTTGAGAGAGCTGGTTTGTTGGGAAGCGTCAAGGTTAAGTTATTGCCCACAGACGACGAGTGCCGTTTGCGGGGCCAAACATTACGGAAACAGATCATCGAGGATCAAGAGGCCGGTCTCATACCATTTTTTGCGGTTTGCACATTGGGCACCACCAGTGTTTGCACTTACGACGATTTTCAAGAAATGGGACAAGTTTGTCGTGAGTTTGACATTTGGTTGCACGTTGACGCGGCTTATGCAGGCAGTGCGTTCATTTGTCCAGAGTATCGTCATTACATGACAGGTGCTGAGGTAAGTCTACGTGATGTGGAATAATCTTGAATTCTAGAAGCGGTCAGTTCAGAGCACAGATACATGATGCTTTTCTCACATGTTTCCGTTCAAAAATGAATAGCTATGCGATTCGTTCGACTTTAATCCGCACAAATGGTTGCTTATCAATTTCGACTGTTCAGTTCTATGGTTCAAAGACAGCCGCTCTATTGTGGACACCTTCAATGTAGATCCGCTGTATTTAAAGCACGAAAAGCAGGGCCAAGTACCGGATTACCGGGTAGGTAGAAAAAGCACGTGCTCAAATCATGTCTTGAATGTCATACCATGTATACTCGAGCAGCTTGAAGGGAAGGTTCTATTGAAATCATCATCGGCCAAGTTCAAAGAAATACTCATGAATTAATCTCATCATGATCCGTGCAAGACAACGGTCTCACGCGTACAATTGTTCACAAACAAATCAGAGCTCATCCGAACAACTATAACATAATATTTGATCAGTGATCATTAGAAGCGACATAATGAGTCATGATTCTCAAATAGCATGTGTACTCAAGATTAATCGCACTTGTGGCGTCATTAAGCTTGACAAGATAGCTAAATTTCGTTGATATCGATCTAATCAAATGATTTTCTTAATGACTCATACTTGACAATACGCAATTTCATCATAAATGAAACAATTCGCCCACCCATATAGCACTGGCAAGTACCTTTGGGCAGGTAAGTTCTAAGAACCTGAACATTACATATTCTTATCAATCTCTTAAAGAGAATGCCATAAACCTAACTACGACATCACTTAACAGGAGATTCCGTTCGCTCAAAGTTTGGTTCGTCCTTAGATCATATGGTGTGCGTGGACTGCAAGACTATATACGCGGCGTAAGTACGCAACAAAAAGAACTCTTTAATTTACACTCTCGCGTCTTTTGGTCTCTGAGATCGATCAGACAAATGTCACTCTTAGTGTCACTCTTAGTGTCACTCTTATTTTTACCAGAACTCAATGCTGTGATGAGTGATAGCGAGTCTCATTCACTTGATCATACGATAATATCGTGAACCTTATAAAATGAAATTTCCACTCGCTAACGACATGCTCTCCCAACATATTATTACATCAATGCCGCATAAAAAAATTGGCAACAGCATATCAAATTGGCTCACTACTTTGAGAACCTGGTCGATAGTGATGATCGTTTCGTGGTGACACACCCAGTGACCATGGGACTAGTATGCTTTAGACTCAAGGTATGTTAGGTCTTTGATAGCACATTGGAAACAGATTTTGCAACTTTGTACACACTTGTGTCACATGTACTGTTCCAAGAACAGAGATAGAGTATATACAGTAGATGCTAACACTGATTTCTTTCACTGGCAACATTTTCTGTCTACTTCTTTCATTGTTGCCAACAATGAATTATGTGCATTTCGTCTGCCATTGTTTCACACAAATTTCGACACTTAATTTGCACACATATACTATTGGAACACGCACACAAATAGGCTGACAATGAAACCAACGAGTTATTGGTGAAAAAAATCAACAATAACAAGAACATTCATCTGTGCCCATCAAAAGTTAAAGGTTTATACATCATACGATTCGCTGTGTGTGCTCGATCAACAAATAAGAAAGATATCGATCATTCGTGGAAGGAAATACTGCGACTGACCGACGAAGTGGCCAAAGAGAAAGGACTATCAAGGTTAGACGATGAACAATAATCAAATTCGAAGATATGAATTCTTTGTTGACATTATTATTGCTTACATATTAAGAGTGTTTCAATGTAGAAGTACACAAATTGCATGCTATCCATGAGTCATAAGTTCGGATGATTGTTGAGAGAGAAACAAGAATCGCTTAGATAGTGTGCTCTGGACCGCATGTCAATTCTATGGCATCTATTAAAAGATCACGTCGCATCCAAACCTAGCTAGGCGTCACGACCACGCATTTCATAATGCACTGGTAGCAACAGTCATAGTCTGAACCAATGTCTGGATCGAATGCGTTTGAGACTAGTCGCGAGACTGTATGTATCGTCTTCGTATCAAAGCTGATATCGGGGGCATAGGAGCAAGAAAATATCTATTATTTGCACTCGTGTATGCGTCTCACTTTAATGCCATACAGCTAATTATGATCAGTAACTCACTAGTCAGCGGAGCCTCTGTCTTGTAGTGTCTCAATGCGGTTGATTCACAGCTCATAGATTGTTGTTGCTTGGCAAGCGATAATAAGTATGAATACTAGCCTAGCTTACTAGCTTAAGAGCTTATTAACGACAACAACAGTGACAACAGAGATCGGGACAACATTAATAACTACAATTACAGTATCATAACAATCATAATAGCAATCACAAGTGTATTCAGTGACTAGAGATAGCACAATATTCATGTAGGAGTTGAGTATGTTTCCAAAATGACTCATCGACGTGCTCGATATTCGCTTGAAACGCGCTTGAGAACCGGCTGATATATACATTTGAGTGCTTCCTGCCTGTGATGATGCAATAAGTGTGTGGAATTGACTCAAGGGGATTGTCATGCCGACGGCTAGGCGTCAGAAGGATTGACACCGCCCTCGTTTAGAGTCTGTTACAGAGTTACTCATTGTTCGTGCGAGCTGGATTGGTCAGGAATAAGATCATCTAGTTCAATCAATTGTGTTGAAGCTCTGAAAAGACTTTAGCGAACGAAACGTTAAACGAATGCAAGAAACAATCAATGCTCTAGGAAACCAATTGTTGACACTTGTCGAAAATCTAACTGATCTGATGTGTGTTGAGACGCCGACAGCAGAGCAACGACATATAACATTGTCAATCATGGCAGTTAGTAGTTAATTGTTTACCGCTAGAAAAACAATTTGTGCGTGCATGTGTGTGCGTGTGTGAGAGTTTGTGACTATGGAACGCATGCGCCTAGATCACAATCTGTGGTAGGCCAGGGTCAACACAACGTACGAGTTCGTGTGCCAGAAAGTGACGAAAAAAGCCAATGAAGAGAAAAAAGAAAAGAAACACACGAAGGGAAGACGACCATTTGGGTGTGTGCGTGTGTGTCCATCACCTCAAAAGAGTATAAATACAATAGGCATCATTATGCTTATGACATTGATTGTTAGTTAATGACATTTAATCAAAGTTTGAGTTCTCATCAAAGTTTATTATTGTTACATTTCTATCACACATATCAATCAACAATACAACACCAATTTTACACGAACAAAATATCAAAAACTACAACAATTGTGTCTTCATATCACACATTCTTACAAGACTCCGTTCTATAGACTTGAAGGAAAACAAAAATATGAACGGAAATACTGTTGTTGCTAACTGCTGCTCATTAAATGGCGACAGCGCTTGCAAGCCATTAGCGAGCACCAACGGAACCAGCAAGCATATATCAACGAGAGTGCACATGAACAACAATAGTGGTAATAATTATGACACCGCAAATAATCAGCAATCAATCGCAGTGGCCAAGGTCGAAGCGCCTAACTTGTCCGATCTCACGTTGTCATATAGAAATTTACTCGAAGCTGTCGGCGAAGATATCAATCGCGAAGGTCTACTCAAAACACCTGAACGTGCAGCCAAAGCATTGACATTCTTTACGGCAGGTTATCAATTAGATATTAAAGGTAGATATTTCGCAGGATAAGTACCGCAGGGTGAATACCTGATAGTTGAGTTAATCATTGGATCGACAATTTCTAATCGTCGTTATACCTTGTTTGCTTGATTGCCACAAAGATGTGTTAAATAATGCCGTTTTCACTGAGGACCACGACGAGATGGTCATAGTTAAGGATATTGAAATGTTCTCATTGTGCGAGCATCACTTGGTTCCGTTTTTGGGCAAAGTGTCGATTGGTTATTTGCCAAACAAAAAGATTTTAGGATTAAGTAAGCTGGCACGAATAGTCGAAGTTTTTAGTCGACGCTTGCAGGGTAAGTTCTCTTATTTTGATAATTATAATCATTGATTGTATGAGACTATCTAGAAAACTTTCACTAATACTGTTTGGTACTAATATCAATTCATCAGTACAAGAGAGACTCACTAGGCAAATAGCCCAAGCCATGATTGATGCCGTCGAACCGCAAGGCGTTGGTGTCGTTATTGAAGCGAGACATATGTGCATGGTAATGCGTGGAGTGCAAAAGATCAATGCGAACACAATTACAAGTTGCATGATGGGCAATTTCAGAACGGACGTCAAGACACGCGAAGAGTTCTTGTCATTGATTAGCTCCAAATGAATATCAACTTCAAAGATTCCAAAAACAACTCTTTTCGAAAGATCCATGAAACCACAACACGATGCGATTATTGCACGACGATTGTGGGACCACACACGCAAACGAGCCAATTAACATTCAGACAAACTTAGGGACGCAAGGACAGACACATGAACGAAGCAGTTATAGCAATATCGTAGATATTTGATTAACGAACAAACAACTGATATACACAGATTTAAAATCTAACCACAATGTTGATTTGGCCATATTTGAATAAAGTTTTTGAAAGACTGTGAAGCGTCAATTTGTCATAGCCTCCGATTAGTGGATCGAATGAAATGCATTGAATTGCACTCAAGAAGAAATAATACAAAAACATTGAGGAATACTGTAGTATACTTGTATCGATCGTCCCGGTCGGACATCACCGAGAAAAAACTGCTAGCTTTGTGTAAATGCAATGGGTTTGATATATGCGTGCTCGGAAAGTGACAGATGCAAATAAGGAAACTAATTGATTATTCACGATATGACACAATTTTGGTGGGTTAGCACATGAACAACTTTAAAATCATTGATGTTTATGGCTCTATCGAGCAGGATAACAATCTAGACACATTCAAACAATGTGAAGCTTGTAATGAGAAGCTTGGAATAAGTGTTCTTAGATGCGTCGATTGACATATGCATAGAGGAAGTGGCTTGAAAGAAATACTCACTCAGTGAGTGAGACCATTGCCAATCCATGAGCTTAACAAACTTTAGCATCCATGAAAGATCGATGACCGACACATACAGCATGGTAGCAGTTGTACTAACATGGTAGCAACAGTCTATTAGTCATTGCTCTGTCGCAATGGAACTTGAGTTCATATTCTTGACGACTTGAAACGTGTTACGTAACACACAAGACTGCACATTCTCGCACATGACGTCCAATGCTCTCACAGTGCTGTATGCACTGTTGTTTTCCAGTGAAGTGCCATGAGCTTATTGGGAGATGAATGAGCAGTGCGACAATGTTAACAAGCAACATATAAATAAAAGTTTGAACAAGCTAACAATGGCAATGCACTATTGTTTTAGTCAAGTCTTGCGCGTTTAAACTCAAGTTGAAAGTTTGCCGATTGAAAGTTCATCGGCATCGCTCTCGCTGAGTGCGCCTAATATCTTTGTGTCTTGAATTGTGGAGCCACGGCCAATCGAGGCTTGGCTACGTGAAATAAGACAAATAAAGACAAACTAACAAACTAGCGAAAACTGACCCTCCTCAGACGTAGCCTTATCTCAGCCAGACAGTGTTGTGGTATATAAAACACATGTGCAATAGGAAACCCAAAACAAAATGTTAGTCAACAATTTCAATTCATCACACACGGAGATAGTATATGACAGTTCTGTTTGCTCTTTACAAAAATTATTGCATGAGAGTCGTCATGCACCATTGCATAGAATAGCTATATCAAGCCCATGGGGCAAGTTTTCGGTCTAAAATTGAGCTATTTCTGTTGACAAAATTAGAAAATCACATAAACTGAGATGATTGAATAAAGGAATTACTTTTTTCCTTCTCGTTTGCCATAGAATCAAACAATTAAGAGAACTCGTCACCAATAAAGAGAACATCGTTCTCTTACAACAATGTTCGATCGACATCACGAACAGACATACAATAATAGTTAATCCACTGCCTCTGTTATCATTGCCAATCCTCCGCATCTTTGAAGAATTGCTGTTCGTCGACATCGAGTTGGATTGAAGAAAAACAAACAGTCAACAAAAAGTTACCAGGCAAAAACAGTTTATAGTGGATCAGTTCTTATCTATTGCAATCATCGTTACATGTAAACAGCGATCTCAATACGCCCACATACAGACCAGAGTTTGGTACAAAACATTAATGCCATCTCTCCTTAGCAAACTAAAATAAGGATAAAGGGGACAATCTATTGCTCAACTTTACTAAAGCAAATTCTACGTATCGGTAACAGTGCATTGTCTTTCATCTGAACCGAACAACAACAAATCGGTCACTAACCACAGTCTCACAAGGCATCAATACGAAGATTGAATAAGAAGACTCAAGAACACTTTCACACACGAACATCACTAATGGCTCATCATCGTTGATGCAGATCAACAGTACTGTTCATCAGCGATACCTGTAAGTGGCTCCAGATATTCAATATATATACATCTTGGCGCACCAGTTCGGTTGAATCGTACAGTCGTTGAGTAAAATTGCGCTCTGCTATGTTTATCTTTTGAGATAAATAATTAGATAGAAAGTGAGATAAAGCTTCCTGGTGACTGAATTTACATGCTTATAAGCTCAATTCGTTTATGGAAATCAAAAGCGAAATCGTATTGAGAGAAAAGCTAACTGATGCTCTCAAAGCGATAATAGTCCGGAAGACAGTGGTCATAAAACAGTGTTACGGGTACATATTCAAGTTAGCTAATATGCGACGAAGAACAGCTAATGCAATGTTCATGATGATTATGTTCAACCAATAGGGAGTATCAGATTATTTGACACACCTTTGGTTGTTGATGCTCATTTGTTGATGTCTAAACTATCAACGGCTGGAATCTAGATTAAGAGCGCACGTCGACTGCATCGTTGTTTGCAACTTCCGGACGCCCCGGGTTAGATTAAGTGACGTCCGGACATAGCAAGAAAGCGTTAGCCACCAATGTAGTACGACCTACACACGAGCTGTTGCACAACAGTGTATGGCTATAGCAACGCCGTCACCTGCACCACCAAATGGGCGCACATTTTAACGACAGCAACGATCACATACGCAGCCACAGTGTGTGCAAGCAATTTTAGCAATCAAGTTTGTAACAAACACACTGCTATGCAATGTCTGTGCTGTAGTTTTTCAAAACACTAATTCTTACGGTTCGGAAGGCGACGGCTATTCGTCGTCCCGTTAGATTGCTGATTCATTCGTCCAATCTATGGATCGTTGCAATCAGTTCAGACATGCAGACAGCACAGAAAATATATACGTTATCAATAGGCGTGATTTGTAGCAAAAATTGAACTTGATGGCGTTCATTGTTACAACCAGAATGCACGTAGATATGGCAATTGGCAAGCCATGTTAAATTCAAGCTCACGGTTAAACATGACAGCAACTGGCTAGAACATTTGATTGAGCTTGCTCGTTACAAACACTCAAACGCACACAATAGTTGTGTCCGAGTTTGTTTTTTAAAGCTCACACTGTTTATGACATAGTATGGCAAAGTATGCATTGAGAGAGAAAAAAAATGATGTTTGATTATTATGTAAGAAGCAGACTGCTACTGCTGTTGCTTTTAGTCGTCGTGATACGTTTCTTTAAGAGTCGGCTGTTTTTATTAGTGATATTCAAGACGACTGCCATGCAATTTCATGTCACTTATTCTCGTCTTTCTATGCGTATGCATGTAACTTAAACTCAGCGGCACCATGTTTCTCATGATTGGAATGTATACTTGTCGTTCGGGATATTGACACTAGAAATCATAATCTATCCAATAATCAGACGCCGTTAGTGGTAGCAATACAGTCATACAAATTTTTAGCCATAGCAGAGAAAAAAGAGAATGAGATAGCTGTCTTTTTGACGAGCAAAACGAAACTAGAGATATGCTTATCAAAAGCAAAAGAACTGAAAAAATAGTTGCTACCAATCATAATCAAAGCGGGGGTGGTCAAAGGGCTGGCGATCGAGAGACAGTGCACGATTTAAAAGACAAGAGTTTAGTTGTTGTTTTGTCTAGTTTCCGCCGGTAGCCGATCTAAATTGTGTGATGGCAATGATTATTTTTCACTACCAACTACAAGTTCGTTAACATCAATTATTATCCTCTCCCTATTATTATTATTATTGTTAGGATTATTAAAAAATCACCTTCATGTTACCGCCCAAATCAACATTCACGTGCTGGGCTAACAACAAATTACGTAACAACAGTCGGCTGTGCTTTGGTTAGTGCTGGTAGCAAGCACGGTAAAAGCGCAAGCCTAATAATTAGCACATACACACGCAAGCACTTGCGTATAGAGATCTTGAAAAATTGCACGTCTGATGAACGGCGAACCGCGAAGGCAGTCAACATCATAATCTGACCACTCGAACATTTTACAACGGCACGCCGATCGTCCATTCTTGTAAAACAGAAACATAAAGAAATTTAATAACATTACAAAGAGAGATTTTCAAAGAATCACAGCATTCAACACAAAGAATGCCTAGGATCTTAATCTAGGTACAAACCGGATTATAATCACCCATAGTTGCTGTAGTGAAACACGTATTTAGACTCTCTGAACTTTGACCTCTAACATTTATATATTTACATAAAACAAAGACTAGAAAAGACGAATGAAAATACCCATAGACAAATTGTTCTCACACTTGAGCGATCAGAATATCGACACCTATACCTGTATAGGTGCTGACGCATCAACTCACCAGACAAGTCAACATGAACGTGCCCGATACGGACCGACCTCTCACAATGAGGCCGACAGATGGATTACGTAGAGCATCTTCAGCAAGTGCGTCATCGTTTCGTCGCCAGTGTAAAAAGAAAATCTCCAAGTCAAATTCGACTACGAAAGCAACGATACGTCAACCACATAGCAAATTACTCAAGAGTGTATCGATTGCTGGAATTAGTTTCTATTCATCAAGCAACGAGCAAGTGTCAACATTGAGCAGTAATGCTTATTTCAGTAGTGAGACATCAGCAATAACCGATACTATCATGAATACCCACTGCCAAGATTCGCCAAAGAATGTGTCTGAGTATGGTTCATCCGATTTTACAGCGTTCGTATCGCCATCTATGTATTCGTTGTCCAACTCTGACGGAGACAATTTCCCGACACACAACTCAATAATATCAACTGATAAACTATCACCCGATAAGATCTTGTTTCGCCGATCTACGTCAAGCAATGAATCAGACCGAACTTTAGCCATTTCGATAAGAATGCAAAATATCAATGCTGAACATGATTCTGAACATTTTGAAATTGTGTGGCGCAATCTAAGCTACCAAGTTCCATTGAAATTCAGTGAACAAGTGAAGCGTTCTTTCTCAAAATTGCGCACCTATGTGACAAATATCAACAAATGTTCCTATCAACCTCAAGTATCCTCGACTCAGGCACATACGACCATTGCACAACACCAGCAGCAACAACAACAACACCAACGAGATTCCTCATTTCAGAACAAGCTTGCTTACCCTCGAGCACAATTCGACGTGCCTCACAACTTAGCGTACAACAACAACTCGTCTCGGTCAAGTTCTTCTAGTATTAGCAGCCCAACAGTTGCCTCATCTATCTATGCTGACAATACACGACGACGTGTGATATTTTCCCATCTTAATGGGTGCATTCGATCGGGCCAAGTGACTGCAATACTTGGACCAAGCGGTGCTGGAAAGACAACTTTTTTGAAGTGTCTGACGGGAAGAATAAGCAAAGGTATCACGGGTAGCATTGAAGTATGTGGAAACGACACTAGGAAGCATCGTAAATTGCGCTTGTGTATGATACCACAAAGAGGTAAATAATAATGTCTAACTATGATATGAGCTAATTTTATCCAATATTTCTGGCTAAGGATAACGAACTAATCAAACTTCTAACACTTCTTACACGATACTCAGATTATCTATTGGAACATTTGACGGTCAAAGAAAATCTGATGTTTGCGTCTAAGATTAAAAATGCCGAAGGAGATTTCGATCATGCTGCCAACGTTGAAAGGGTAGGTTACCGCGAACTGTGATTCGAAATATCGAAATATCGAAAACACATAACAATTTTATTACAATGGTTCTACCGTTATGATTGACACTCTTTGATTGACAAACAGGTTGTTCAAATGCTCCGATTAGCTAGCTGCTTACACTTGAAAACAGGAAAAATCTCGGGCGGCCAACACAAGCGAGTATCCATCGCACAAGAATTGCTTTCGAATCCCGACATTCTGGTTCTAGACGAACCCACTTCGGGTCTTGATTCGTTGACATGCTACAAGACAGTATATGTTTTGCAAGATCTTGCCAATTTATCTCGAAAAGGTTTAATATCGCCTCTAGCCATTGTGTTGACCATTCATCAGCCTCAAACGAAAATATTCAAATTGTTTCATCATGTTTATGTTATCTCAAGCTTAGGCCAGTGCATCTACGAAGGTCGCCCAGAGGATGTGGCCGACACAATCAAAGAATCATGTAGTTTGGTCGAACCTTTGACCGATGGTAATCCGGCTTCATTCATTATTGAGATTGCTTCCGAGGAGCACGGCACAGAACCAATACTAGCTTTAGCATCTCTACAAAGACAAAACTTTTATCTCGATTGGAGATTGAGTGGCGATGATTCAGGCCACAGCTCAAGCAGCAGTTCAGATCTAGGACCCAATAATAGCTCAAAAAACCTGACTGAACCTGTAGATGATTGTATCATAGTGAGCCGCTCGCCGGATCATTTGAACTTAGCCGCTAGCAAGACAATGACGCCATTTGAACCTTTGTCCTTTGTAAACGGTGACAGTACGAAAAGCAAGCAATCTTCAATCAATGTGATGCAATACGATGTGTCCAGCGACAACAAGTCTCAAAGCAGTAATTCGACATTGTACGATAAGTTCAAGTTTCGTTCTCATACAACAAGTAATAGAGGAAGGCATAAAAAGAATCGTTTGCCGTTAAAATGGCACGCTGACAAGTCAGCCGGTTTTTGGCATCACGTGCAATTGCTAACGTATCGCACTTGGCTCTCGATGTGGCGCGATCCGTTGCTGACTAGCACTCGAATATTCTTTCACTTGATCATACCGTTTGTCATGGCAGTTGTATATAGTCCGAAGTCAGGCATCGCAAATGCGTGTCCTAACCTCGAGCGAGAATTTGACGTTCGAACAATGGCCTCCCCAAAAAATGTGCAACAACTACAAGAGCAACATAACGAGTTGATTTTGACTTTTGAGAATACGTCACTGTTCTTCATTCTGCTCTATTCATTCTCCATGTGTGTGCTGGCTCTGACGTCGCTCTCGTTTCCCCTAAACATGCACATCTTGGCTAAAGAATCTGGCAACGGATGGTATTCGGTAAGTTTATGAGAGTGCTGGTCACACGATATATTGAATCTTCACTTTCCAACAAATCCCACTAATTCCACTTTCCATCTGATATTTAATATATTCAAAAAATTTGCAATCAAGCTACCACGATTTGTTATGGCAAAAACACTGGCCGATCTACCTATGGAACTCACCATGCCCCTGCTAACAATGTCACTAGTATATCCGTTGACAAACCAACCGTCATCCTACATGAATTGGAGAATGCTTTCAATAACTCTCGTCATGACAATGTGCTCATTGATCTCGCAAACTCAGGGTCTCATATTTGGGGCTCTATTTATGAACAATGTACAGACAGCCGTATTCGTATCACAAGCCTCGTCGTTGCCGTGGATCTTATTGTCGGGCTTCACTACACGTGTTTCAGAATTGACTCAAGCGCTCAGATTGCTCAGTTTTGGTTCAGTATATCGTCTTGGAATTGAATCTATACTATCAATCAGGTATGGATTCGGAATGTGCCCATGCGACAAAGACAAAATTAGCGATACTCCAGCTCACTTTGTTGGAATCCCACCACAAGTTAGCTCAGTGTTTAAATATTGGATGGAAACTTATCGACCTGAGGATAGTGATAGCGTTCTAGATGACTCCAACAATTCGACTATCACAACTGGAACTTCAATGATTACCAATATTACATCTACTTCAGCCGCACCGACTTTAGTTAATTCTACCACCGACTCTAGTGCACCATCGAACCAACAAGATTTGTTCGCTGAAATGGCATCCTATTTGTCTCGCGCCAATACATTTGGGGTGGATATAGAATCATGCCACGACGTGCGTCCTTTCATTTTGAATGCACGAGACATAGACGAGGATACTCTGCCAAAATATCTGATCGGCCTCGTGCTCATCCTATTACTGATGAAAGTTCTTTTGTTCATACTTGTGAAACTGCGCGTAAGTTTGCGTTAAGCATCTATCTCAATCCAAAATGAGCTTTATACATTTCTTAAATCTGAAAACGTTTCTTAAAATGCAAAATAAACCTGAATAACAAACTTGCAAAAGATTTGCTGATTCAAACTGTGCCATGTCTTGCACAAAGCTTACTCCGTGAGTGCACTTGTTGAGGTACTAATTATTCAAAAAGACAGGTGAACTATGCCAACAACCTGTCCATCTGTCAATGCCACGTTGATAACATGGAGCGTCCCAGGTTACAGATCTCAACACTACTCAGTTCAACTGTCACGGCACAAAGTTATTGCACTGATCTCATGTAATAACTTATAATTTATATTATCAATTTTGTCTAAAATTCGCGCCAAGACACGCCCCCTTGTGATGGGTTATATCATGGTGGTGTTATTGTCCATCTATTGGATTCTTTGCGTTCTTACACTGTTCGAAGCACGGTAATAAATGATTTAGATAATATCGATTTGAAGAAAAAGTATTATTTCAATGGGATCAAAGCTGTCAGCTGTTCATTGAATCTGTGCTGAGTGCTAGAGGTTAGCTAAATCTACGTGGAACATCTAGTCTGTGTCGGTGCTTGAGTCTCCACCCTGTATGCGAACAAAAGGGGGTACTCTGTGACAGAGTGGGTAAACATTCGTTCCACATATTTACCAGCCGATTCGTCGAAGTGATTAGTGACTCAACATAGTTTAGTATCACTAAAATATCGCCTCAACATGTCGTCGTCCGGTGACTTTGGCAATCCGTTAAGGAAATTCAAATTGGTGTTTTTGGGCGAGCAGAGTGTCGGAAAGACATCACTCATAACACGATTCATGTATGATGCATTTGATAACAATTATCAGGCCACAATTGGAATCGATTTTTTGTCCAAAACAATGTACCTTGAAGATCGAACTGTTCGACTCCAGCTATGGGATACAGCCGGCCAAGAACGTTTCCGAAGTCTCATTCCCAGTTATATAAGAGATTCAACTGTTGCGGTGGTTGTTTACGATATCACAAATTCAAATTCATTCAATCAAACATCTAAATGGATTGACGATGTGCGTACAGAACGAGGTCACGATGTTATTATTATGCTGGTGGGAAATAAGACCGACTTGCAAGACAAACGTCAGGTCACCACAGAAGATGGCGAGAAAAAAGCCAAAGAGATGGATGTGATGTTCATTGAAACAAGTGCAAAATCAGGCTATAATGTCAAACAATTATTCCGTCGCGTAGCGTCCGCATTGCCAGGCATGGAACAAACCGAGAAATCGAAAGAGGATATTGTTGATGTTGATCTGAAGCCTCCTTACAGCGATAGTCAGACCAGCGATAGACAATGTGCTTGTTGATGTGTCAATAACTAATATATATATATATAAATCTATTTAGTAACGATTTATGTGTGCATGTGTACGTGTGTGTGAGTGTGTATCTCAGCGACCGATCTTGTCCAGGATCTTCGCGCTGATAGACTTAGACAGCTGTAAGTAGGAAGAACAAAAACTACCATGAGTTATTTCTAAATTTGTCTGTTAAAAATTCAACATCGACACACAGTTGATACAATCACCGATTAGCATAAATGGAGTCAGTTTTCAAACAAAAACAACTCATCAAAAGCCTTTTAGCATGGCATCGAACTTGGACTATTGCCAGAAAAAGTGTTCGATTTTCAAGTTCGTGCTTGAAGCTCATTGCTCAACCTAAACTCAATACGATGAGAACCCGCTCAAATTCACAGTTGGCATATCATCCGTTGCGACAAACTTATTCACAATTGGTTTCGAAAGAAACTGAACAAATGAATCTAGTCCAGTCGATAAACAGTGCACTCAATCTAACGTTATCGCGCGATCCTACATCAGTGATATTTGGTGAAGATGTAGCATTCGGCGGAGTGTTTCGTTGTACAGTCGGACTGCAAGATCTCTATGGTAAAGATCGTGTATTCAACACTCCGCTGGCTGAGCAGGGCATCGCTGGTTTCGGTATTGGGTTGGCGTGTGCTGGTAGCACAGCGATCGGAGAAATTCAATTCGCCGATTACATCTTGCCAGCTTTTGATCAGATCGCAAATGAAGCAGCCAAATATCGTTATCGCTCCGGGGGCCAATATGATTGTGGAAAGTTAACTCTGAGAACACCTTATGGTCTAGTGGGTCATGGAGCTCTTTATCATTCCCAAAGTAACGAGGCTTTATTCAGTCATGTGGCTGGTCTTAAAGTTGTTGTTCCTCGGGGTCCAGTGCAAGCTAAAGGCTTGCTGCTAAGCTGCATCAACGACGCTAATCCGTGCATTTTCTTCGAGCCAAAGATACTTTACCGGATGGCCGTTGATCAGGTGCCAATCGACTATTATGAATTGCCTCTGTCAGAAGCTGAAGTTGTTCGAGAAGGCACAGACATAACTTTAATAGGGTGGGGTACACAAGTTCATATACTCGAAGACACGTGCAATCTGATCACTGAACGTTTAGGTGCCTCATGTGAACTAATCGATCTACAGACTATTATTCCATGGGATTGTGAAACTGTTCTTGCGTCATGTCGGAAAACTGGGAGAGCTCTGATAGCCCATGAGGCGCCCAGAACAGGTGGATTTGGCGCAGAATTAGCGACAACAATTCAGACAGAGTGTTTCCTCAACCTTCAGGCACCTGTAATGCGAGTAACCGGCTACGACACCCCAGTTGGCCACATCTACGAGCCATTCTATGCTCCGACCAAATGGAAATGCTTTGAAATGGCCCATAAGTTGCTCGAATACTGAGAACAAAATCATACAACAAATAAATAGAATCTGTTTTTATTCATATTTCCACAATGAAACTATATAACAGCATTAAAACAGACACAAACAATGCCGATAATAGATATGGTCTAGCATTACACTTTTGCTGATCGGAGCCTTCAAGAGTTGGTCTATGCAAGACAATATGATTATCAGCAGATACGCTCAATAGGGAGCATAATGGGGAGTCAGTCAACAAGAGAATGTCCTTGTTCAGAGGTAAAAATTGAAGTGCTGTGACAAATATGGCGTGCGCTGAGCTGAGACTATATATACGCTCAAGTTTGTTAGATTCGTGTATATAAACAGCACCAGAAGCTGTGCCTAGTCCGATAAAGTCACCGTACTCACTGACGTCTAACGCCATAATGGAATCTGAGCCAACGGCAACTTGTCGGCGCATTTGATAATTGGCTTCGCAGTCCCATTTGCTTAAATAGGACGGTTCTTTCAGTTGATTGGGCGGATTGCAGACTGTCAATAATTCGTTGTTGGGGACAGTACTTAAGCCACGAGGCACTTTGACAAAGCGAGCCGCTCGAAACATATGGCTTGGTGGGCTGCGTGGAATATTGAAAATTGCTTCTATCTCATGCAAGTTCCAGTCTTGGGGTACCTCTTTGTTGTCACCATCGCCGTGATCATAGTTGTCGGTCTCCTCAGCAATGAGATTCAATATCTTGCAATTTTCTTTTTGTGATAATGTTATTACATGACCATTGATCTGGTTCACATCAATATCGTCTATTTGGACGGAATGTGCATGATACTGTGCCTGAATTTCGAATTTGGAGGCCGCATTAACTTTCCAGACCGTCAACACACCATCTATTCCACCTGTTAGGATAAAATTGAAACGCGGAAAACATTTCACGCATCTTTGCTCGATTTTCGATTCAAGACAACCCACATCGCTGACATTTAAATGCCCAGCCTCAGTTATAGCTCGATAATGGGGTCGAGTGTTGTTGCGAACTCCTTGTGGTTGACGTGCCGGCTGAAAGACTATTTTGTAAACACGACCACATTGGCCGGCTGTGGCCAGGAAGGCGTCGCTACCATCACAGTTCTCCAATGGCAACACACTGGCCCCACATTTCATGATTGCCATCACGCCGGTATCATGCTCAATAACTAGTTCCAATTTACATGCATCTAGTGTGTCGCGGATCTCGTAGATATTTATCCTATTGAGCACTCCAGTTTTTGCCTCGCCGCCACCTCCGGCAACTATAATATGCCGACAATCTAACAATTGCACATTGTATGGAGGAAAGTCGGTCGAGGCTAATAGCAACGCATTGCTAGACGGAAATTTTTTAGGTTCGAGCGCATCGCAATTCTTTCGCTGGTTCATGACTGGCTTGTTTCACAAAAACAGCGTTGCGATAGGTCTGTACGCTTCTAAATAATATTGAACATGTGGTCAAAAAGACCAGATCGGACTCTCTTAGTCTCTGACATGAATCAAGTTAAAGAATTAACATTCAGATGCATCTGTCAAAATGAGCTGAGCACATGCGACCGGTGACGCTACGGCGCGCTAATCAAACTATAATGCACGAAAATTTCACGAAATGAGAGCTATCACTGGCGGACAATTGGGGTACTTAGTTTTCAATCGAATTTAATAGAGATTCGATCAGGGTTTAGCTAATTCAGCGAAACGTGAAAATTATGGCTCTAACGTCGGTGATAAACTTTATTTTTAGGACGTGGGTCCCAATAGAATGTTGCGTTCCTGTCGCTTTTGCTGATTCTCAAATTCGGCTCGTTGCATTTCGACAGCCAATGGTAATACTAATATGGCAGATGAAGAACAAAACAACCAGGTGATGATTCGCGACGATGAGTAGATCCAGCTGACGCTAGCTTTAGAACCTGAGAATACTGAGCGACATGCACGCCGTAAACTGTCGGGAAACATTTCTGCCAATCCGCGGATGCGCTCCGCTATTGATTCTTCAATAAATTTGTCATCAGAGACGTCACATATTCTGTAGAGGGCCGACATTTTGAACTCGATCAATATGCGTCAAATGCCTCGATGCTTCGATGCTTATGTCATAAATCGATGAAGTATTTTAAACAATAGCTTCACAGTGCTAAGCCTGGACACTAGGTTCGTCTGTGATAACAAACGTGCGTGCTTGTGGCTCTCTGCCGCACAGTGTGGCCCACACTTGCCAAATGCGGCGTTGAATCACACGAAATGGTTTTAGTGAAATATTTATTCAAAAAATGCGCGCACAGTTAGAGCTGCGCAATCGAACTGCGCCATTGCTGTAGCCGGCGACGTCCGGCAAGCTGACATATGAATTATATTTTCTTTCGCAACACGCGACCGGCGTGGCCTATCAAATTTTATTTGCATGCACACTTTGCTACGATCTATCATATTTTTTGAAGTATCTATCACAGGAAATATCTATCGTATTGTGTCAAGCCCAAGCTAAATTGCAACAACCCTTCCAAGGCTAACCAACATGGCCAACATCGATCCGACCCAACTGACGCCTCTGACCAAAGAAGTTATTTCGCGCCAGGCCACCATCAACATAGGTACTATCGGTCATGTGGCGCACGGTAAATCGACAGTTGTCAAAGCTATCAGTGGTGTCCAAACTGTCAGATTCAAAAATGAACTTGAGCGTAATATTACAATCAAACTGGGCTACGCCAATGCAAAGATTTACAAATGTGACAATGACTCCTGCCCAAGACCAGGCTGCTACCGATCTGCGGGCAGCAATAAAGAAGACGATTTCCCATGTGATCGGCCCGGTTGCGGTGGACGTTTTCGATTGTTGCGTCACGTATCGTTTGTCGACTGTCCTGGTCACGACATTCTTATGGCGACCATGTTGAACGGTGCTGCCGTAATGGACGCCGCATTATTATTAGTAGCATCAAATGAGGCTTGCCCGCAACCACAAACATCCGAGCATTTAGCCGCCGTTGAGATCATGCAATTGAAGCACATACTGATACTGCAGAATAAGATTGATTTAGTTAAAGAATCACAAGCTAAAGAGCAGCATGGTCAGATACAGAAATTCATCGATGGTACAGTAGCCGAAGGAAGTCCCGTTATTCCAATATCAGCACAGCTTAAGTACAATATCGACGTTATTTGCGAATATATCACCAAAAAAATACCTATACCTAAGAGAGATTTCACTGCACCGCCTCGACTGATTATAATCCGTTCGTTTGATGTAAACAAACCCGGCTGCGAAGTTGAAGACATCAAAGGAGGTGTTGTTGGAGGCTCAATCTCGACAGGCCTGCTCAGGGTAGGCATGGAAATAGAAGTACGGCCCGGCCTCATCGAGAAAGACGAAGATGGAAAAGTGATATGCTGTCCTATCTTGTCTCGTATTGTATCCCTCAACGCAGACCAAAACGAACTTGAGTTTGCCGTTCCTGGTGGTCTCATTGGTGTGGGCACCAAAATCGATCCTATGTGGACGCGTGCTGATCGTATGGTGGGTCAAGTATTAGGGACAGTTGGTTCGCTGCCTGACATCTACACAGAGCTCGAAATCACCTACTACTTACTCAGACGATTGTTGGGTGTTCGAACTGAGGGAGATAAAAAAGGGGCCAAAGTGCAGCGTCTGTCCAAGGGCGAAATGCTCATGCTCAACATTGGCTCATTGTCAACTGGTGGAAAAGTGACTGCGGTAAAAATGGACCTTGCCAAAATTTCTCTATCTACACCTGTTTGTGTTGAAATAGGCGAGAAAATAGCACTAAGTCGACGTGTCGATCGCCATTGGCGTCTCATTGGTTGGGGACAAATTAGGCGAGGAACCACAATCGAGCCAACTATGCGTCGGTGATACTATCATTAAATGTGTGTCATTAGGTATGAATATACCTATAGTAATCACTTCTCTGCCCTGTTCCACCTTTTGTCTCTTACAACTATGTATGCTATCGGATTAACTTCTACATTTTTTGAATCTTCAGGATCGATTCGGGACTGATGTGTAGCTTATCTTCCTAACTTTTGGTCTCGCTTCCTTCTGATTATCACAGAGCCTCAGGGGCTCGCATTGTTTTCTATTCACTTCTGCGATACGCCTTCCAGAAATTAGTCCGCACAGTTACTCAGTATTGCACAGTGAAAAACGAATGAGGTTTGACGGAAAAGTAAATAAATCTTCTCATTGACCTGACCACCAGAAAAATCGATTCGTACGATTGTACTCCGTGCAAATAGCTTGTGAAAAATTGATGAGTCGGAAAAGTGTGAGCAAAATCGAAGCGCACAGGTAGAGGCCGTTCTCTCGTAAGATAAGGTGCACATGCGCAACGCCAGTGAAACTCAGGGCCCCAATGATATGGATAAGCCTACTACTTGTTTGTATATAAATGTCATATGTCTTTGCTTAGCATGAACTAGAAACAAATAAACAGATCAAGATTTAGCCATACTATCGGCAGAGATAGAATTTTCGATTAAAAATGTCTACAAGATTAGCCATATTGGGCTTGAGCATAGCATCGATGCTCGTATGTATCGAGCTAGTAGTCTTCCAGCTAATAAATGAAAAATTTTCAGGTTACTCTCGTGATATAAGAGATCCTCGTCCAGATTGTACCTTGCTCATATTGGGTCGTATCTTGACCATTGCCAAAACTTCAGAAATCGAGCTGGTCGCCGTGGATCCCGATATTATTAAATCAATATGGTCCAACGAAGGTAACAATAATGATGGAAGTGAAACAGAGTCATTGTTGGAGTTTTCAGAGAGTATGGAACATCGATTGCAACGAGCCAAAAATATCATTCATTTAGCGTTAATCCATGAGGCCAGTGGAGGTCAGAAGAACATAGAAATGTTTATACAAAGATTGCATCACAACAATTATGACGTAATGAGATTTGATCATGAAGATGAAACAGCTCCTGAAATTCGTCCCATCAGTGCCAATGAGATGAGCCACAACCCAGAATCTTGGGATTTCCCTCATTTGCAGAAATTGTATACAAAATTCACGAAACATTTATTCATACTGAACAATACGAAAGTGCCGATATCGGTGAGCCTGAGACCTCGTGATTTGACGCACAACCATTTTCGAGTGGTACGACATTTGACAGAGATTCGTCCAAAGTTTGATTGGAGCGTGGTGCACATTATGGTTCTATCTCGCCTCAAACAAGATGAAAACTATTGGCTACAATCTCATCTAGAGTTGAATGAAATTGACCAACAGCGTTTGCAACGTCACAACGTACGTCGGGCCCACTTCAAAATACCCTTCGATCATAATTACATTCATCTGGTCCAACCGACCAAACAGATGAAATTGGCCAACACCGATGTTCCGATTTATGTATTCAAGAATCACCGATCGTTGCTTGATTTTACCAAAAACAAATACGTTTCATGCAAACCAATCAGTCGTTATGACCTAGACGGCGAACGTAAACTTGGTATAATCTTACCAGACATCAAAGACGAGTATATATTCCAATCAGAGGGTTCTTGTGGTCAAGCGTTTGATTTTATACGCGTAACCGAAAAGGCGTACAACATTGATATGTGGTTAACTGGATGGACTCTTTTCAATTATTTGCAACATTGTGATGTCAATCTTCTATGTCATCAGTTCAATACATCAAATTCCGACTTTCCATTTAAGGCACGTGTCCAATTTGGTGTTCACGAATCGATGGAATTCGCTTCAGCACGTAGAGATTTCGTTCGATCCGCTCAGGCTGGCATTCATGTAGTGTCACGTGACAAGACTCACACAATTGAGTTTTATCTGGCCACACAGCCCTGGTTACTAATTTCGATTCACAGTCATTATTTTCATGAACAATCGAACTCGATAAGCGCCAAAGGTCTTTCCAGCGAGCCCATTCTCATGGCTCAAAAATCAAGCTTGCCCAACAATGCGAATGACGCAATCAACTTCAATTCAGAACTTCTTGAATTATGTCAATCTGCACTAGTGCCGATTGGTGTTTTCAAAATTCCATGTCATTCACATAGCTATCTTTATGAGATATTCCCGCCTCCAGATTACATTTGAATCCTTGTATCGATTCACTGCCGACGATGAAATAAATCTGCGATAAATATTAAATTCGTTGTATTCAATACAATGAGATTATCGATCACAATTTAGACATAATACATTCTCTTTTTGGTTGAATAGCCTTTTCTTGCATCGATAATTTCATCTTGTAAAGATTCAAACAAGTTTGAGCAAAATTTATTGGTAACTGTAACCTTTGAGGTTACATTATGTTGTTATTGGATTGGATTCTCATTTTCAAACGACGAATTTATGATTTTTCATCACACTGGAAATTATATCATGGTTGAAAGGCAGGCGATATAAGGTTGGAAACGACGTAATTCTTCGAATCGTGTGTCGCAAGATCTGTTTTCTGTAACAGGTAATAAAAGAGCGATGTCATGTTTGATGCAACATTCTAACTGCCATTCAAGCTATTATCATCTGCTTGTCGTATTTTGTGCATAGATGCGCATTTGCACGGTACAAGGCCCACAAAGCATTAGTGTATTGTTCGTGTAATCTATTGACTTGTTCCTCAGAGGGTTTATCACACTTTATCACTGC
Organism: Fragariocoptes setiger; assembly: GCA_019968535.1. NCBI lineage: Eukaryota > Metazoa > Arthropoda > Arachnida > Trombidiformes > Phytoptidae > Fragariocoptes > Fragariocoptes setiger. Next base: position 13,239 of record JAIFTH010000149.1, on the reverse strand, counting down.
AATGGGATCTCCGAGAGCCACAATTATTTGGCGTTGATGCGGCATTAGGCCAGCAAATTTCGACGTAAAAGTGCACCGACCATAGTAGAGCGGATGCTTGAAACCGAATGTCTTGTAGAACTTATTCTCGAGACGGCTCAGCCAAGGCAATTCAACGCGCCGAAACACACTGTTCTCACCGAATGATAGGCTCGGCACCAGATGAGCTCCGTATTGTAGGGCTTTACGACAGAAACCTTTGCGATTGGCGATTTTGACTTTAAGAATCTCCGGATCCGAGACGCTTGCTTCGTCCAGGCCGCCAGCGATGACGCACAAAACATTGCCACTGGCCACACGACTACCGCTGAGCATTCGATCGAAACTTTTCGAGTTCACCGAACAATCGCCACGTGCCATGAAGATCTCACGCAATATTGGAAACCAGAATGAGGTCTCGTGCACCATAAATGTTGATGTCATGCCTGGAAATCGTCGAACAAAGCCCATACCGTCGGTTGCGATGAGTGCCACAATACCGAACGCTGAGATTCCGTGCGGATGGCTGACCATAATGTAATTTTTATTCTCGTCCAGTTTGAACTTTTCCGAATGCTGCAATTTTATCGGAAAATAATCAGCCAAGTGTTTCCAAAACGGCCACTGGTAAACGCTGTCTATGCGTCGGCCACCGTTGTTACACGTGTCCCGGTCATAATAGACCCAAGCATAGTAGGCCACTGTTATCCAAAAATATCTCGTGAATAACAAATAAATCATGTAGAAGAATGTGATCGACGTTGCCAAGGTCATGTGCGCGTACAGCCAGGTGCACCAGAACGCTAGTCTGCTGTTCGGCACGTGTGTGGGTCTGTATTTGGAGTCACTATCATTGCGACCGTTGACAATCTTTGAACTTGAGCCTGGACTCGCGATGAAGCCATTTTTCGATGATTTATCGGATTTTTTGCGGCTTTGTTTGTGATCGCCATTCGTATGATTATTGTTGATAAAACCATGATTGTTATTGTTGTTGTTGCTATCTTCTTTAGAGCTGATCGGAGGCATTATTCAATTGATTGTAGTATAACAATTACGTGAGAAAGATGACAATTTCAAACAAATCTTGATCAGCGCTTCTTGATCTTGACTGCCGTTCGATGACAGAGAGATAACAACACGCGTCACAATGATTATTATCAACGTTAAAAAAATGTTTGGACGTCCTCCGTTTAGTGATTCTCTTGTTGTTCAGAAATGTTCTTACTGTTGTTGATATGTTGCTCGTCGAATGATTGTTCTAATCAATAACTACTTTTATTTCGATTGGATCTAATGGCAAGTTAAATATTTCTAGCATTTGGCAATACTTGAAAACACTTGAGAACTAACTAGTCAAGTGCGTCACAATTGAAATTGAAATTGCACCTTCTACTTTCCACTTTCTATTTCTCGTCGTATGCTGCTCTAAATAGCGATTTTGTATTAGCAACCAGCTAAGAACAGAACTTTTGTTATTCTGCCGTAACAACAACAACAACAAATGAACAAGCGAACGAACGATAGGGGAACGCCACTTTCGCTGATTTCAAGTTTTCAGACCAGACAGCCTAACAACTTAGTGTAACGGTCTGGCAGAAGAGAACAGAGCTGAGCCTGTTTATGTTCGGCTAACTGACAGCAGCAGGTAGGCAGTCAGGCAAAAACAACCTTTGGCGTTTTCTTCGTTTTCGACTTCGTCTCCGTTGTCGTTTCGTTGGCGGCGTGGTTGCAGCAGCGGCGCACAGCGGTCGATATCGGAAACACTCTCTTTTTGGACGCCACTCGTAATGAACTAATCATGTGAGTTGTGCAGTAAGCATTGGTCAATTTTCTATTGCACACATGGCCAGCGTGCTTATTTGTTAGTGCCAAGTTTGCACTGCAAACCAAGATTGAGGTTACGTTATACGTTGGGCTTAGCTTTAGAGACAGGCACGCATACTGCGCACATGTACAGTGAAAGTTGCTTTTGACGGCGCACAACCAGGTCATGCAAGTTGGTTGCATGCTGGCGGTGTCTTCAGACAATTTTCATCCTCATTCACTCGTGGGAATTCAACTGACTGAGTTTTATTTTTCAAAGAAATTATCTCTGATTGATGTCATAAATTGCATAGAATTGTGAATTGTATTGTTCTGAAACTTATCTATTGTAAAATACAGTCTGTTTGAACGCAATCATCAATATTGAGATTTTAGATAGGCATACAACCTTTACAGAACATTGTCAACCACCGGTGTGTGCGCGTGAAAATGGGCGACACGTAGCAATGTGACATAGACCACCGCCAATGTGTACACTTAGTGGCACTAAGTTAGTGCACGTTCAAGTCTTTCACACTTGACATTGCTATACCTTTACAAGTGAATGCTTGATGTGACAGACTTTCTTTAAGTACTCGTTGAGATTCTTGCAATAAAAAATAGACAAGTTAATCCAGCAAGTGCTGAATCGATTAGAGTTGAAATATTCAATCAGCCATAGATTGAATTATGATTTGGTCGTAACGTGAGCAAACTGGCTGACTGTCGAGATTAATTCTATCATCTACAAATGCCACAACCACATGTGCATGAGTGAGAAACAAAATAATATTGTGATTGAAGTGCCTATTTGAATTGAACTTTCGTTGTCTGAAACATTGTTTTAGATAACTTTCATCAGATGAGATGATGTATTTTTCGTTCAAGAGTTGTTTATAACAATTGGGACAAGCGACAATCAATGTTGTTCAGCAAATAATTGATTGCAGCAGACAGTTGATTGCAAATTATCGCATATCGTTCATTATGCTATTGATACTGTTTTATACAGTGTCAATAATATCTTTTGTTTAACACTCTACTTCTGTTCGGTTGAGAGGCGTGAATACCATTCATGATGAAATCACACGTCTTTGTTTGTACGCGGTATGCTTTACTGCTTAAATAATATAACGTCATTCACAGAGTTTGATGCCGTTAGTAATTGCTGGTGCAAGAAAGTTGAATGAATTGCACGAGGTAAATTAAGAGAGTGAAAAACATGCAGTAGGCATGCTGCTGTAGGTAATCAGCAAGTCCACATAGGACTCACTCATTGATCACATGTCGAGGCTGAAGTATAACATGAGAAAAGAATTGTTGAATTTCCCACAGCAGTGAATCTCAAGTGATGTAGCAGATGATGATTAGCAGTCAAACATATTCATTAATTGAAGTGTACTCTCAATGGTTAGTTCTGCATTGAACTAGACTTGATTGAGGTTCTAGCTCGTGAGACTGTTGTTTTTGTTTACACGTTTTCGTTGCTGCATCGTCAAATGAAAACACGCAAGGCAAAAGTGGAGGAGACATTCACAAGGACCATTGATCTAAACTGACGGTTAAAAAGTTTGAGACTGTAGGGTCAAACAGATGCAGGGCGATTGCGCTAATCAAATAGATATGCAAGCGATTGGGGCACACTAGATGACAGCCGCTTTGTGATGATTGTGGTGCTGTAACGCCTGACAACGTCGTCGTCTTCGTTGTTGTAGCAGAACGCAACGTTAGTCTTACGCTTCGGCATAACGTTAAAACTCGATTGCACACCAATCTGATACGAAGACGCTTAGCCAGCCAGTTAGTCAGTGAACTAGCTTGCCAATAGCTAAGCGTTGACTGGCTGGCTGGCCCAACAAGACGGGCATTGGAGGCTACACGAGAGCTAAATAACGCGGCGCCGCGTTGCACCAACACTCGCAGTGCCGAGATCATACTGGATAGATAATCAGTCCAGACTTTCTTACAAACACACACATACACTTACTTATTCCAACTTACACAAACACATTCACAAAACATACACTCGCTAATAACTCAAGTAAAATAATAAAATCAAACTAAAGACCAGCGAAGAAAAGAGCCAGTGTGCTTTCTAGCAAGTTTTTGACGACTCACAATGATCACTCGGATACAAAAGAGCAACAACAGCAACATTTGACTGTTCTAGACACAACGACAGCATTATTCTACACTTTCTCCTTACACTTTTGTGAGACTCATATGTGAAGAAACTGCTCATTCCTTGTTATTGTTGATATTATTATTATGTATAACTATTATTATTATGCGATCGTAATGCATCTGTTGCTGTTAATTTTTGTTGCTGTTGGGCCGATTGCTGCTTGTGCTGGTACTAATGCTTAATGAGGTACACATTGGATGAATTTTTTTTACATTTTAACCACATGACAGTTCATCACACTGTGCCATCCATTCACACTGTGTTGATAACATTTTTTACCTTGATTTTCACGAGCCCGATTGATGCGTGAGCCCTATAGATGCATGATGATCAACATACGACGGATTACAATGCACATGATTTGTTCAGCCATGATGAGACTCATTCGTTGAATTATACATTTAATTTTGATATTGCAAATAACAACAGTGGTTCATGAACACACAACATGGAATGAACTAAATGGGTGAAACACACACACACGCAAACACTTCTGTTGACATCGAACACGACTGATAAAAGAACAAGAAAACAACAGCGTTAGAAAAAAAACAAGTTTCTCGTTACTGTTGTCTCAAATAGAGAAACAGGGCGACATACAATGAATTATTCAAATGCAGACGCCGATCAAGTGGACGACCAAATACTCAACAACCGTATCGATAGACCATTGGACGAGCTCATATTCAAAGAAGAACTCAAGCATTTGCTCAAGCAACGCGATCAATTGAAATCTTTGATCAGGCGAAACTTTTTACCTGTCAACCATAGATTACGCAGCGAATTATGGCAATTACTAATTGATTCCACCAACTCGCCATGGACTTATCTGCCATTATCATGCTCATCGTATATTAATCCTGACGAACCTATGACGCCCATCGGACGATTGCCCACATTTGTCGATTCTAGTCTGTTGAGATTCTTTTATTTATCTCCGACAGGGCGCAATTGTGCCGAGCGCATCTTGTGGGCACTAGGCGAATCACATCCACACATCACGTTTGCGCCCCTTCTTTATCCTATAGTTGCTATATTTCTACATTATTATGATCAAGAGAGCACCTATAGATGCGTGTGCCAATTGTTGGAACAAAACAATCGCGCCTCCATTGATCATGCCTATAAACGTATATTGATGCCAACAACACGCTTAGATCATGTGAAAGACATATTGTTATTGATAAAATTATGCACAAACAGTGGTATTATATCACGCTTTCTAATGCGAGATCTCACGCGCGACGAACGACGCTATATAGCCATGATTGATTCTAATCAAGAGCAAATGTCATCGTCAACATACAACAATGGCAACAGTAACGACAGCAATGATAATAATAATAACAACAACAATAATAATGCCAACACATTACGTTTCGATACTCCATTCATGGATTGGTATAAATGGATCTTTTTAGCATTGCCATTCGCCTATTGTGTACGTATCATGGATTGTTGGCTTGTTGAAGGTCAAAAGTTCCTGTTTCGAATAGCATTGGCATTGTTGAATCGATATCGACGCTCGTCGCCGAACGGCTTAGACGCTGATAAAATGTTTGAATTTTGCTCGAATTTGGACGCAACATTGGGCCCTCGTGGCGGCGTTGAGCAACTCATCAAAGAAGCATGTGCCTTAAAAGGTGTATCAATTTCTAAAATAGTGAAAGCTAGCCCGACGGCGCGACGACGTGCATCGGTAATAATTGAATCATCGATGCGGCGCTTACATGATGCTCACAGGGACAAAGACAATCCATACAGTGCCATGATGTCTGATCTTATGATGGATCAAGTGCATCAATGCAACTGTGTTCAATTTTTGTCACTCATTACGGGTGGTCAGCGACGCCACAATCCGTTACACAACCATAATCCACCTAAAGATGTACTGGCCCAGGTGGTGATAAGTCCGCGCATTGCGCCACGCTCATTCAGATCGTCAATCATCAAAGATTACACATTGTTAGACCATTTATGGCAATATTTACCCGAGAGAGCTGCTGTTAAAGTGGCCAAGATGGTTTTCAATTCCAACTTTGACGGTACATCGTTGCAGACATTTTTTGTGCGAGCTGATCCCTACGAAGAGACTATTATATTCATTCGCAATTCACTCGGAGAAGTTTTCGGTGCCTTTTGTTCGGCATCGTGGTCGTCGCGAAACGAGCATCATCACAACGATGCGCGTTATTTTGGCAACGGTGAAACTTTTTTATTTACGCTGAAACCTAAATTCCATGTGTACAGATGGGTGGGTAAAGCTAATCAAATCGATGCTCACGGATCAATATCTCAACAGTTGTTCATGAGTGCAACTTCACACGAGCTAATCGTTGGCAGTGGAAATGGAAGTTTTGGCCTATGGCTTGACGCTGATCTCACACGAGGAAAAACAGATCATTGTAAAACGTTTGACAATCAGCCCCTTTGTGTGGACAAAGATTTCACTTGCAGTGATGTCGAAGTGTTGGCTTTCACATAATTAGCCTAAACTAAAAAATGATACAGTCATCTCTTCTCTTTGAGACGAATTAGATCTTGTAAAACAAAAATTCACATTGAACCATAAAGATTGAACTTTTAAATGATAGATTTTTTGATAGAAGTTTCTCTTAAAAATAATAGCTTTCTTTTTTAATCTGCTGTAAGCTCCGTCGATTTAAAGCGTAATCTCTTCATACACTTGAGGTCTCGATGTGCCCTGCAAAGATTTCGGTAGACCAATCTTTTCCACAACTCCGTTCATGTTAATCCCATCGAATAAGAAAATGTTACAGATGGGCGCGTCTTTGCCGGACAATGTGCGTATCATATCTTGACCGATCACACCGCCAACAATTGAGCATATCGGGCTCAAGCTGCCAAATACATTGTCAAACCATTCTGGTATGCTACTGAAAATTGAATCAGTTAGACGCAAGTGATTGAGTACTTTGTCCTTGATCATGTTTAGCTCCGGAGTATCACTCGATCTAGATTGAGTTGAGGGCAAGCGATTGTGGATCTTGTGAAACTCGAGCATGATGTGAAATATCACAAATATTGGACTGGTATTTTGATTGATACCTGTTGTGCCACTTTTGTCAGATCGAACTGAAAGTACTTGTTCAATAGGTGAAAATGAGATAGTTTTGTCAACAACTTCACTGATCGTGTCATAGACGGGTGTCGCAGGCGCTAGACGCGGTCGCTTAGCAGGGCGATCGCTTTCATCGCCGCTATTTGATTCATCCATTGCATCAGATGATTGAGCAATATTGGTGGCAGCAGCGACAGAATTATTGTTGTCCACATCAGGGACACGCGGTACGTCTTGTTTTTCTTCGACACTAAAAGTGAATGAATCACCCAGATCAGAGAAAGCAACTCCGAACATACCAAAATCGAACGATGCGTAAAATTTGATATTGTTTTGACGACAATGAAGATCTATTCGATTGATGTTTTCTCTGTTCATGAATGTGTGCAATGTCACCAGATGAAATCCTTTGAAGAACGATGCTGATTTCTCCAGTACGTTGCTATTGTCAATATGGACCTTAACCATGGGGTTCATATCGTTGAGTTTGTCGACGACCTGGTCTGTTCTGTATTTGATGTTTGATGTTTGTCGGCAAAAGATGTTGCTTGTCAAATCGTTCTCGTTTGGTTGCTGATCGTCAATGATGGTTATTGAATCAACGCCAGCCAGTGCCAGAGTTTTCGTTATCTCAGACGCCAAACCATTGAAACCTATCATAAGGATTTTAGACGTTCTAATGCGACTTTGAGCGGTGATTCCCCACAACCGAATCTGTCTATCGTACAGCGCAGCCTCGTCCTGAGTGATTAGCATGATGATGCAATATAAAATTTTCTGGTACGATAAATTGAATTAGTCTCAGTTTTAATTTTCGGCGGACCCTTAGATACTGGATCAACGTTTGTAAATTGATTTGGAGAAATGACAACCACAATGTTTTCCCTGGCCCGGTTCGTCGATTCGAATGAAGTGCGTAATTTCAATGCGCATGCGTGATCGCAACTGCACACACACTCGTGTCGTGGATTGAAGGTTTTGAATGCTATGATGTTGACGCTGGGAAGTTATTAGTCTGAGTGTGTCTTGTTATTTAGTAGCGTAAGCGGTGTAGTGCTGGAGAGTGTAATAACGATGTGAACATTTGTGAACGCAGAGTAGAATAAAAAGTGAACACTGCTACGAGCACTACGTGAAAATGTTGAATGTGAATACGTGTGTGTTTATGGAGTGGCTAAGAACGACTGGTTAACTTTACATGAAATCAAATCCTTTTTATATCAAGACTCAAGCGAAGGCATTCCCCTTCGCTGAGGTCTAGATGATCAGAGCTCTAAGACACCAGATGTGCCATCTGGTGTCTATTAGCGGGTTGCTGCTAACGCCAGGCGCCAGACGTTCAACCCGTACTGGTCATCTGACGAAAGTCGCGTGCATTCCGCGGGTTTACAACCTCATGTTCCGAACGTATGGGGAGTACACGAGCTGGCACCAAGTTAGTGGCGCCAGCACGCTACATAAAGTGAGACCCGACACAACCGGCGTCGGAGTTATAAACGGTGACAGAGCACAAAGAGATTTACTACGCTGAGGTTTAGTGTGCGTGTGGCGACAATGCTCAGCGATACGAGTCACACTAAGGTTGAATTTGTGTGCGCCAGCGGATACGAGAAGCGCTCAAGCGCTGATGCGAACAGCGCACACAAAATGTGAACATGTGCACGGCGTCACACACCACCCTCTTGGCGAGGGAGTAGCGTGACTGCTGAGTCAGGTGAGGTTATAGAGGAGAATATCGTCGTGGAGGCCGGATCATTCTGCGTTCCCTTGGCGTGGGAGTTACGGCCTGATTGCCGGCTTCTGCTTGTCCTTGGCCTGAGTCTAGTTCTGGTTCTTTCCCGCGGTCTAGGGGGGTAGATGGCTGCGAATCTTGATAATTTGGTGAGTCTCCAGTGATTGGGGAAATCGTTTCGACCGTATCGAGGTTAAATGAGATGGTTAACTCGTCCGTAGATGATGAGACAAGCGAATGTAATGTTGGAACCTCCCCTTCACTGCGGTCGACGCTGTTTCGACTCGAACAGAGTCTGGGTATCCGTGAAAGCTCTGGGTGTGGACCTGATGAGCTGTTCTCGTCGACTAGGGTCAGTGAGTGTGAGCCTTCGGTCCGTTCGCGGTGGTCGTTTAGGTCGAGTAAGGGAGTGCTGAATACCTCTGGTGAGGGAGGCGAGCCACTGTGGAGTGGTGGAGCTGCGGTTGGAACTTGGACGAAGGTCAGTTTGTACAGGATCACCCTGTCCCAAGTACTGGAGAGCAATAGGTCCCGGAGTGGCATGTCCTGTTGATACTGAGTGAAGTCAGCTTGCGAGTTTGAAGTGGCGAGAGGTTCTCTTGGCACACAGGCAGCGTGCAACGAGTCGTGGTGGTCTTGTGGATTAGTTGAAGAGAGAGAGCAGAAATTGAATTTGTACCTATGTTTTGTTGTCCTAATAGACTTGAAGCTGGTTGAGGATGGTTGTCATTGACAATTTGTCTGACCCCGTTTCCGATTTGCCTAGACGAAAATGGCAGAGAATGCTGCCGCGCAGTTTCAGGCTGCGCTTGAGTATGGCCTTCAGAGGCACTTGAAGCTGGCAGGCTTTGCTGCTTATTAGTGTCATCTCGCCGGTAATTAAGGCGAGGAATAAAATCTGCCGGTATGCGGCCAGGGATAATTGTTGGGCCAAAGGCCTGTTGATCCCGGATAGCGGGAATGTTATAAAAATGCGGGGTATGGTTACGGTCGCCTTGTTCGTGATCCCAGGTCGTATCCCAGGTGAGTTGCACGTTGGCATATGACCTCCTCTGGCAGGGGAACCGACGCCGCTTCAGTGTTATGATTAATATTATTTGAATCTTCACGATCTTTGTCGTGGTAATGTTTTCAATCTTTAAATGCTGCTCGTCTCTTTGTAAAACGTTGTAGATCAACTATTTCGGCTGCCTGCGGTTGATTAGTGTGTTGGATGAGCCTGCTGACCATGTAGGGTCCCGTCCAGCGGCAGGCTAGTTTTCTTGAGTCACCGAGGGGAACTGCGTGACTCCGTAGTAAGACGACATCGAACAGTTCGAAGTCTTGTGGCTGCTTCCCTAGGTCATAGTAGTGTTTCTGTGTTTGCTGAGATATGCCACAGTTTTCTTTTACTGCGTCACGTATGAGGTCGTGTTCCACCCTCAAGTCTGGGTGAGTATGCTCAATAGATTGTGCTTGAGGTGCCTCTCCCTGGTCTTGGGAAGTCACTAGCTCTATGTGTGGCGAGTTTTCATTGTTCCCCAGACTGTGGGAGTGTGGAATGCGAGGCTCCACGCCGTACAAAACGCGCGTGTGTACGCGTTGTGTATGGACAGAGACCTGTGGACGAATTAGGGGTCGTATTGTTGACTTGGGAAAAGTTTAGTTTCAACTGAATTTATTTTTTTAATTTAGACAGAACAATAATGTTCAGATACTGAAAAGCAATTTGGGCAACACAATTGATTCAGCACACCATGTGTGTGCATAAGTAATTATGACACGAGTTTGATGTTGATAGCCATCATGATGATGTATAGTGAGAGCGCCCAGATCAGTTTTTGATCCCAATCGCGTTGGTGGGTACTAATGTAGTTATGGAGAATCTTGATCAAGGACCCGTTAAATCGTTCATCCATGCCGTTGGCTTGTGGATGATAGTCGCAGGTGAAGTCTAGTTTAATGTCCAGGTCCGAGGCGAACTCGTCGAACGCATGTGACCTAAACTGCGGTCCGTTATCTGAGGTAATCTGGTCAGGTACACCATGCTTAGAAATGACATCCTCCTGAAGGAATAGAACGAGGTCCTCGGCTTTCACTTCAGGTACAGCACGAGCATATCCGTATCTAGAGAAACTGTCTATAGCTGTGATAATATAACGGTTAACATTGAGAGACTGTTTCACCGGACTAATGATGTCGACATGTAATCGTCTGAAGATGTCTGATACAGGTATTGGCTGGAGCAGGCCAGAGCGTGGGGTCTTAGGTGTTTTGAAGTGCTGACACGTCTTGCAACACTTGATGTGCTGTTCGATGTCGGCATGCATATAAGGCCAGTAGTATGCCAGCAGTTTGTCTCGCGTCTTCTTAACGCCAAGGTGTCCACCATAGATGGGATCGTCGTGTGCGATTTTCAATAGAGTCTCACTTCAGAGAGGTACTGTGGTGGTACCACGAGACGGTTGCGACGGAAAGCTGGTAGACGTGGGTCTACATAGTAGAGTTGGCTATCGACCACGGTGTAGTTTTCCCTTAGCGCTGGACTGGAGTCTAGTTGATCCTTGATCCCCAGGGTCTGGGGGTCGCTGCTTTGGTCTATTTTGATCGGTGTCGCGATCGAGCCGCACGCGACGAAGGTTTGCTCTAGCGTCTGCCTCGCCATCTGATCGACGATAATGTTGTTGTTGTCGTCGGCGTGGCCTTTAACATGAAGGCAGGTTAGGTTGAGGCCGTTCCTTTCTTCGATCAATTGCTTGAGCAGATTGACATTGACGACAGGCTTGCTTTTGCTGTCCCTCCAACCGTTGGTGACCCAGGTGTCGGCCCACTTGTTGAGAGAGTCAGCGGCATATTTACTGTCGGTGACGATGACTATGTCTTTGAAGTCGTCCTGCTTCGCAATCTGGCAGGCTTTGAGCAAAGTGGTTAATTCGGCTACCTGATTTGACGGTCTCGGGTGTTCGACTAATCCGGTGGAGAGTCGGACTGCTTGATTGTTTCCAGCTTCCGCACAGCGGGGAAGGTATGAATCTTGAAGTCGGCATCAGGTGGAAGCTGCAACAAAATCCTATTGACTCGGTCGGCCATGTCCCTTGACTGTAGGGAAGCTTCGAGTGCTTTACAGGAGGTGCGAATGGTTACTGGGCCTCGGAGGAATGCACCAAACTTCTCTTATGCGAGGGCTATTGCGAGGAGTGTTTTCTCGACCGGTGTATAGTTGAGTTGAGATGTTGAAAGCGCACTTCCTGCGCGGGAGATAATCTTCTCGTCTGACGTGAGGCAGACAGCTTCGATCGACGACTTGTCCACTTTTGTCATGCATTGGCAGCGTGCCAATGCATGACAACCACGTGGGACCAACATGGGACTACCAACAAGACCATACATGGATATAAATGCTGTGTCAAGACAATGTGAAGAAGCAAACAAGACCATATATGGACGCAAATGTTATCTTCTCTGTGAGCTTGCGCAACATTGTAAAGCTACGCTCAATTGACTGTAAGGACGTTAGCTAGCGCAGTAGCTGGAACAGCCCATCACGACTATAAAAAGCCTTCTTTAACTTAACACTTTCACATCGACGAGCTTTGGTGAATAAGTCTCAGGAATTTCCTGTGGCAAAGTAGATGCTAAGTCCATACGGAGTTGTTCTACTGCTCTCCCATGGCTTGGGAGCCATGCAAACTCTGCATCTTTTCTTGTCAATTCTCGCAGGTACTTTGTTTTCTCGGTGTAATCCGGGATGGATCGCGAATAGTAATTGAAGGTGCCGAGAAGCGAGCGGACGCCTGATTTTGACGTGGGCTCTTTTGTCAAAATTGGATCGCCTTTCCCAGGGGATGGGGAAATTGAATTTTACGATGTAAGGTAGCCCAGGAACTCGACTGTGGTGCACATGAATTGGCACTTACTCTTCTTCAGCTTGAGGTTGAAATCGCGACACTTTTGGAAAACCCAAGCTAGGTTTTCGTACAATTCTTCCTCAGTCTTGCCAAATACTAGGATATCATCGATGTAAATGACGCCCCGTTTATACAATCCTAGTTCAAAGATGTTGTTCATGGCACGCTGAAAAACTGCAGGCGAGTTAGTGAATCCAAATGGACAACGCTTGAATTGATATAAACCATGTGGGGTAATGAAGGCTGTCCGGACCCTGTGCTCAGGCTTTATTGGAACTTGAAAGAAGCCTTCCGTGCAGTCTAGGGCACAAAAATATTTCGCACCGCGTAGCGCGTTGAAGAGGTCTTGTATCTGGGGCATAGGAAAGTGGTCTTTAACTGTGATCCGGTTGAGTGGGATCAAGTTAACTACCAGCCTCTTCTGACCGTTCTTCTTTGCCATAAGGTGGGCATTGGAAGAAAAAGATGAACAAGATGAGTAGTATAGGCGGTACTTTGCGGCAGACCGGAAGTGCAGATATACGGCAAG
>JAIFTH010000148.1:0-51989 GCA_019968535.1 Fragariocoptes setiger | reverse complement strand
GCTGGCGTGTTCTGCATCTCACAACTTCATCAGCATTTATTGATTTCAACTACTGGCCAATACATTTGGTGTCAATTTATTCCATTTTTTTAAGAACCTATTTTATCTTCAATTCTATTGGTGATCACTGATCATGTATGATCATTGTATGAAATGTCCTCGAACTTACAAAGTGATACCTATTCTTATTAAATTGATTTCAATTTATTGCTAATAGTTAATTCAATTTTCAAGAGAAACCAGAAAAATGCGGTCGCAAAAATAAGAAATAATACAATGATGCGAGCGATCGTCCGAGCAGCTTGAGAGATATTTTATGGGCCCTTATGTTGCCCTTAACGTTACAAGTCGATGAGCTCGGCAGTCATCTCTTGGTGGCTCAAAATTTACAGTTTCGTTTGCTGACAATGATTATAATTAAACTCAGTCAGCACTCATGAGACACTGTCCAACTTTTGAGCTCAATATTCTGATTGATCATTGACCAGTGTGCTTATTGAGCTCACACAGGAATAATCTTCGACCTTCAAATATCAAAGCATGAAAGTTAGTGAAAGTTGATGAAGTGTCATCTAAATGCTAGTGTAGTTTCAAATGCTGAGAGAATGCTGAAGATTGCTCGCTAGTGATTGATGCTCGAAAACTCGTGGCCAAGTCTTTGGTACAAACCAAGTTGGTGCCGAAAATATTCTAGATTTATGTACGACAAATTCCTTCAGTTAGATCAAGTGTCGATTTGAGTGAAAGCAGATAATCAAATGAGCAACGAACGAGAGGTTAAACGTGTTTTACACACATGAAACTAGTTCTCGTTGATGTGGGTGTGACTATTTAAAACTTGATCCATTACTTTTTTGTTTGTTTGTTCATTCTATCTTGTGTCTATTTTATACTTGTTATTTTCTTCGATGATGCAACGGGTGTACGGTATGTGTGTGTGTGTGTGTGTGTGTGTGCGTGTGTGGCCTCAACCAGATTGTACAGATTGTAGATCAAATAAACTAACCTGTAATGTTCTTTGTTCTTATTCTCATTAAACACTCCGCTGGCACCAAACATTGATTCCAATGATGGTATTAATTGTATTGCACAACGCGCATGACACGTTACGGCAACAGGTGCAACGAGTGCCAGCACAACTAGTATCGAATTTGTTCGGCAAACGAATTGCATTCAGTCCAATTGTAACGATTGAGCCGCGTCGGCGTAAATTTCACTGTGCCATTCAATTGAAAATTCCCGTGCCCAACATGGAAGCTGATCGAGAGGCCAACGAATCGGGTGCGCTGCGATTGTTGTGCAGCATCACAGGTGGTACGGCACGTGCCCAATGGGAAGACGTGACCGGCTCGACGCCGCTCACGCTAATCGATCAATGTTTGTTGTTCACGACCACCGTGTCAGCGCGCTTCTGGCTGCTGGACGCGCGCACCGTGCAAGCGGCCAATTATGCGCCCAAGTACGCCAGCGAACTCTATAGGCACCTGGTGAGTGTGCCGTTCATGGCCTCTTTTGTGGTGTTTGCGAAGCGGCGCGATTTGCACACGGCCAACGTGCGCGTGTTCTGCATGACCGACGATCGTGAGTCGAGCAAGACGCTCGAGTCGCAAGAGCACTACGTCGAGGTAGCCAAATCGCGCCCCGTCGAAGTGCTCGAGGGACGCGAGATTCACCTAGAGTTTGGGGCCAATTTGCGTGCCTTGACGAGCGCACACACAACAGGCTTATCGATAACAATGTACAACATGGGCAGCATCAACAATCAATGTTTGGTGTTTCATGCTTTCCGTGAGAATCGACTCGAGCTGGTGGTGCGCGTCAAAGACGTTGCACAAAAACCATTGGGCCGTTTGGCGTTCCTGCAATCCGAGCTAGAGTCGGTGGCCAGCCACCAGCAGCCGCTGTTGTTGCGTCCGATTTGCAATCTCAATCTGGAGCTGCCGGCCATGTGTGTGGCCTACGAGGACATCATGGGCACACCGAAGCGTAACTCACAAATAGCCAACAGTCGTGTGGGCGATCTCACGTTAGCCCAAGTATCTGCTTTGTTGGATGGCGACGACGACGACCACATAGACAATAATCAACGACAACAACAACAATCGGCTGTCGAGCTCGACAGCATCGGTCAACGCATCGACGACGAATGGATGGCGCTAGCGTTACGTTTGGGCATTCCACGCGACGAAGTCGAGTACATTCGTGACCAATGCGACCAGCATCGACGCGACGTCCACGAGCGCAGACGTCGTGCCGAAACTTTGCCATCGCCCTCTTTAGTGCTACTCATGCACTGGTATCGATTGACCATGGGCAGTGGCCAGGCTCGCGATCAGGAGCTCGGCCGTGCATTGTTGGCCATCGGACGCCAAGACATCGCCAAGCGATTTGGTTTCCCCATTGAGCCGCGCAAAATATCACGCTCCACACTGGAGCTCATGAAAGAGATCGATTTGATTCCCGTACGCTCGTGCGACAACATCTACGAGAACGTCTCCGGTGGTCCACGCTATTTGCAACCGCCCGGCGAGCATGCACCGGTACGCAATGCCGGCTTCATCGAGACCAACATGGGCACCAATCAGGGTCACATAAGTGCCAATGTCAACATGAAAGGTAAGCTACATCCATCCAGGCTCTATTTGCCAATCGTCTAACATCATCATCATCACGCATCACACACGCACCCATCATTGCGATTATCAATTTAACTTGACAAGGCAATTCAAGGCAACTCAACATTTATTCAACCACTAACATCAAACGAAATTATTATTTCTTCTTTTTCTTGTTTGTTTCTATTCAGACGATAATAACGACACTAACACATAACACTCACAACAGCTGCTTGATTAGCTGCTCGCTTGCTTTGTTTACGTTCTTGCGCTCGTACTTGTTGCTTATGTCAGACAATTTATAATCAAAAACTAATAACAAAACAAACTGATCAGATGAGTCTTAATTTGCTCTCAACTTGCTATGTTGCTCATGATAGCTCATCGGAAGCTTTTAGTATTACTTTTGGTTCACTAATATCACTAATTATTATTACTGTAACCACTCTGTAATTGGTGCTTATGATAATGCATGCTTTCATACACGAACCATCTCTACAAATGGTGTTGTTTTTATTGACAAACGCAGCTCAAATGCTCTTTACAGCACGTTAACAAGCAAACACACTAACACACTCATGAATTGTAAATTGTAAACCGTAAACTGTCATAATAATAATCATAATCATAACAAACTATTCACACTAGCCACATGTTACATCAATTAGATGATATGTGTATGAGTGTTTTGAATCTTTTACACATTCGTAAACACATTCAATGATCACATGATGACAAATTAACAAATTCAATGATATGATGACAGATTGATAACTAATCTCGTCTTGTTAACGTTAATCGGCTTAATCGGTTGTAGGTGACAATTTAATTGGCATCAATCGAGATGGTGATGGTCGTACCACACAGCAACAAATACCAGCAGTCACAGTGACAACAAATTTTCAAGCTGATCAACAACAGCCAACAATCGAACGCACACACAATCGCTTGGCTGATAGCGATGATCATATTATTGGTGATGGTGCTATTGATGCTGAAAACAAACTAATTGCTGAATTCGCACAACAATTGGCACATCGTTTGTGTCTTGAAGCAATCTCAAAATGTTGTCATTCTGCCATTGTTGATGCTGCTGTTGCGGCTGTTGCCCCTACCACCACCACATCATCGTCATCAACAGCAACAACAACAACATTGGCACAACACCTAATCAATGGTAATCATAGGGAGCGCCAACGACGCTGATGATAGTTGTCCAATTGACCGCCAGCTTAGCTGGTATGATTTTGGTTCTTTGGTTGGCAATGAGAACACACACATACACAATTATAATCAAGATAGAGATGATGATGACGCCACAGAGCGAGAGAAAAAAAGGAAGAATTATAAAACTCGTGATAGAACCATTATCATTATTATTATTAACATTAGTATTATTACTATTATCAGACAAAATAGAGAGAACTATTATTTGCAAATAATGCTTATTTGTTGGAATGACTGTTATGTTATCAATCTTTGTGTTGACCACTACATATTGTATTCTGAACACTGAATTCCAATGGGTGCGTTGTGTGTCAACCACGAGTTTGTGCCGCCAACTGTGTTTCAACTATGCTGCTGCTCGATAATTGCTGCTCGAGCGCCAAATATAATTGATGTCAACCAAACGATTCTGTTCTCACACAACACCGCATTCACGAACCTGCATTTTTCAGCTATTCAACGTGACTAATTATCTTACGCAATGTATCCACATTCTTTTCTCCCGAAAACTTGGCCAAATTTTTTCGTTGCCGGCAAAACCTGATTCGCTAATGAACGATAGAATGGACACAAGAGCAAGATGGTTCGATTTTTCACATTGTGGAACAAACGGCCACCATGAACAGCGCCAATTCGCCGACACCGACGCCGCCGCCACAGCAGCAGGTACGCCAACCGATGTCTAGACGTGCCAACTACAGCAATAACAACAATCGACGTACAGGTGAGCGTTTGTTAAACTTTGCCAGCTTGCTTGCCATTAGATCCCTTTATTCTTTTCATCTTTATGTTATGCTAATTATGAACGTGTATGTCATTATCATTTATTGCTTGTATGAATCAAAAACATCGTTTCTATGCCTGCCAATCCAATAGCACCTACTAGATAGCATGGACCACCTAGGAGCCGTGAATATCATAAATGCGTGTACTGCACAGATTGTTAGTAATCAATGAGTGGAACACACACACAAACAAGCAAAAACACACGGAGCTTATTTCTGATGTCATTAAAGTGCAAAGATCGTGTCAGTCTGTGGGCCACACATCACATATATCAGGTGCCTGTTATATTTGTCAATGTGCCATCTGTTCTGAACGCCTGTCCTCTCAATGTTCCCCCGTACGTGAATGCCATAGCAATAAATGATAATTGTCGGGCAATTCATTATTTCATTGACATTGACATTGGCTAACTGAAGTGCAAACTATTGTGAAATATACTGGAAACTATAAATTATGACAATAAACTTGTATTCGAGTTTATTAACCACCATTATTGCCAATATAATTGAATTAAATGCACAATAGCACAATAGTAGTTGAACATCACAAAAACATCAATCATATAGCAACATCGTTTCGTCCACACACATACAAAATTGTCGCCCACTTACACACAACACAAAGTTGGTTTGGTCTTTTCTTTTATTCATACTGCGAATATCATAGATCAAATATAAGAAACGACAAATAAACAAACTCCAATCATATATTCATGCCATGAACCATATTAGCCTCTCTGCGTTACGAATTATATCTCTTTGCTCGTTGATTGAGCGTTATTTCAGCGAATGCTTAGTTGCAACCTGCCTGTTACGAGACCATCTTGCGCAAGATGGCTAGATGTCTGTGTAAATTGAATGATTTGATTTCCGTTTCACACTATCACACTTGACCTAGCTGCCTTTTTCACCCTGCTATTCTTAATCTTGATTTCGAAAGATTTCAAGATATTCTCAGTGTTGAATTGCATGCAAAGTTCACCATCAAATATTCTTTGTTTATAACGAGCATAAGGCATGAACACAGACAGACATTTATTCACAGATAATGCCAGTGTTTAGTGCTTGATGTTTCTCTACCATCAGCAAATGTTCGCTCGCTGTTTGCCGTGATATTTGCTCAAATTGTCTTTACTCGTTCAAGAGTGTGTCCACAGTATTAACGCAGCTTATAACTTTTATCAATTGCTCTGTTGTCTATCGTCCAATATTTTCTACATTCGTTGGCCACTTAAACTTGATGTTTCATGTGTAAACAAACAAAACAAAACAAACATTACATCGTGTGTGATGCCTGTGTGACAGCACCATTAGTGGCAGCTAATAATGTTGCTTCTGAGCGCGGCAAGCCAAACTTCGAGTGTGGCCTCAATACGATGAACGAAAGTCAAGCTCATAGCATTCAATGTGAGGCAACATTCTCTCAAGAGCAGCCGCAACGAGAATGTTCCCTGGCGTCAGTCAAGGTCGCTTGTGCGTGTGTGCCTGTCCGTGCAGCGCACTCAGAATTGGCGCCACTTGGCGAGCTTGTGGCACGGACTGAGCATGCGCTCAAGCACACGAACCCGCACTCACACACGTACACGAATCGTGCTATTGGTGCCGTCGTGGTGGAGCCTAACGAGGTTGAGTGTAACACGAGACATCCAAACTTAGAGAGCGATAAAGAAGCTAACTGGCCTCGCGCAGTCGCACTCACGAATCAAGAGGGACCACAAGCTCAGATCGTTCAGGGTCACACGCACGACCCTGACCCAAATAGCTCGGTGCATTTTTGCCTACCTCTTTCATTGTCGTCGTCTCGATGTGAGACCAACTCGAGCACAAACCAAGGACCAACCGCAATCCTTTGCGTCAGAGAGTGCCCAACTGAGGCGACTCACAAGCACCCTATCGTTGGCACTGCCGCTATCGTCGAGGGGGCAGCGGCGTACAGTGAGACAGCGGTGCATTCCCTCGAATGCGATCATGACCTCGAATTTGAGCCACTGGCTGGCGCTGCACCATGTGACCCAGATTCAGGTCGCGACGCAGACAACGTTAATGCTAGCACCACTCATAACGGCAGTCAGCACCAGTTGGGTTGCTGTTGTTTGGGCCCGAATGCAACGGCGCGCGCACATCGATTGCACGACGACCAGCCACGACGTCTTGCTGCTGCTGACTCAGAGAATTTTCTGAAGCTAAACAACAACAAAAACGAGAACGACAGCCACAGGCTCAGTAACAGTAACGGTAACAGGGGTACAAACTACGATGACGACGGTAAGTAGAACATTGACCTTTAGCTTTGCCCAGACGTTTGTTAGCTGCTTCACTTCATGCTCACTAGCTGCACACTTTGATAACTAGTGAACCTGAGATTGTGTTCGAACACAATCTCTCTTCGTCTGGTGCCGACTGACTGTCTGGCTGGCTGACTGACATTCGACTGGCCTCGAGACAGCACACACACAATCATCAGCGAACACATATTGAAGGGTTAGACTGAGTTCTATTTTTTCCCCACAACTCGACACACTTTCTCTGCAGCTCAGACCTCAAATGGGGTCCGTCAACCAGCATCTGGGTCACCGTTGGACTCGATAAACTTCAAATTGGTGTTGCATAACCTTGATATGGTCGATTAGTTCACCTCATGTTCCTGTTTACCACAGTACGTGTGCTTCAAGGGTTGAATGAGTCTCGAATATCAGTGAGTGAAGTCAGTGAGTCGAGCGAACTAGTCAGTTGCGCCCAGTGTTAGTTGTCACCTGAAGTTTGATGCTTCAAGTTTGAAGTGCGATGCTGGAAGAAAAATGACATCATCATTACTTTACTAACTCTTCTATTTGTTATGACATTTCACAATGCGCAGACTCACAAACTAATAGCACAAGGCAACATTCGAGCACTCAAGTTAGTGTTCACAATTCAACACTTGATCACTCAAAGTCGAACCATAAACGAAAACAAACATTTAACGTGATTGTTTCTCAAAGTAAACGTCGCAGTACAAGGCTTACGCAACGGAACACCGACAAGCTCAAATTTTACAACCTCAATTCTGATTGGAAGGCTCAATTCGACAACGACGCTAGCTGCCATTTGCTCGGTCTTGACGAACCGGACGTATTATGTGCAACATCGGCTGCAATATCTCGATTTGCTTCGAATCATCTCACATTACAGCGAAATAACACAGCAATACTTGAGTTAAAACAAACAGCAGTCAATGAACGACAGAATATCAGTTGTGGCCAGTTTTATAGCACAAGTTTAATAGCCACACGAAATTGTTGTATCATCGAATCTTCGCAACAACAACAAGCACAAACACAACAACGTGGCATTGCAACGGCCAAAAGCAACGCTAGCGACGCTCACACGCACAAGATAAAGAATAAGCACGAGCACAAGCACACGCGCACACAAGATCAAGGTCACTCAAGCAGTCTAGACAATACTAACTGTGAGCACAACGAATCTGCAGGACAACAGCAGCAGCGATCTGGTCATCATAGTATTGGGGACCGTACACGCAAGCAGCAAGAAGAGCAGCAGCAGCAAGAGCCTGAACAGCAATTGGTAAACAGCATTGTGCCGTTGTCGAACGTGCCATGGTCACATGTGAGAGACAACAACAGCATTTCTAGGGAAACTATAGCAAAACATCACTCTTTCAGCACTCAATCGTTAACAATTGCTAATTTCAATTACCAAAAACCATTTAACGATTGTTTAAGTGGTCAAAATAGAGGATTCAATTTTCAAAGCACACCACAATTTGTGTCTACTACACAAACATTCGCGAACACAGGCACAAGTACGAACAACAACAATAGAAGAGCCAGCGTTACTAGCACAACATCAACATTGACAGCCTCAAAGCACAATATCGACGACAGCAGCGACACATATGCTGAGCTGAGTTCGTCGTGTGAATTCGTCGATGATTCGTTTGTCACAGCCAGCACTGAAAGTCAACAAACTACGTCGCCGTCATCGTCGCTAAACGTAGGCTCGTCACAACAAACATACCAGACGCCCAGTAACACTTCATCGGCACCTATAGTCACAGATAGCACAAGAAGCACAAGCTGTCAACAGACAACGACAGCGACAACGAACACGACTACGACCACGTTGTATCAAACGGCACAAGCGACAGCTAGTACTTCGCAATCGCAATTTAAATTATCTACCGAAACAATGTCGGCCTCAATCTATGAGACCGCTCTAAGTGATACGCTCAGCTCGAACGATTACACTAATGTCAGTGGGGCCGCTCACAATGCCGCTAGCACACTGGCCGATGCATATCTAATGGACGACGAATTGGCGGCCGCTACGGCCGATAGAGCACACACACCACAACAACAGCACCTGGTGATGACGGTGCGTTCGCGTCCCTCGTCGGCGTTAGCTGGCCGCGAATCGGCGTGCTCGTCGCGTAACGACTACGTGTCGGGCTCCGAGGACACGGCCACACTGACGCCAGGCCCCGAAGATCTGGCCGAGTCGCCGATTCCCGAAGAAGGGGCTGACAATAACAACAACGACAACAACGATCCCAATGACGAATTGTCGAGTCGGCCCAACTCGCCATCGCTACCGACGTCGTCCGACGAAGACGCCGACGAGCGACACAGAACAGCCATGCAATCCGAGCTCATCAGAAGGCGCCTGCAACGCAAACGCGCATCCGAAGGCAATCTACGTTTGGTGCGTGTCGTGACGGCACGCAAGAATTCATTACCACAAGTGGACGAGGCGCCGTTACAAGTGTTGTCACACATTCATGGCCAACCTTACAAGCATGCCGCGTATCACGAATCGATCGTAGAGAATATCGAAATGATTAGCACGTGTGGCTCGAACACTGGGCCGCGTGGCGACCAACTGTTGGCGCCCGGCACGCTAAGCAACAGGCCACAATTTGTGTTGCGTGACACAGTCATCAAGAGACTGCAAAGCACCAATCAGCAGCAACAGCAAGAGCACGACGATGCGTCGCGTCACGCCACCAGTAGCTCGTCAGCCTCGCTGTCGGATCGATCGCCCATGCATCGGCGTAGTCGCGATTCAAGCATTGTCTCACAGTGCAGCGTTACAAGCAGCGTGCTTAGCGATCACACTCGTAATCAGCTCAACTTTGACCTTAGTCCCGATCTGCCTCCCGACTCTGATATACTCGATGCGAATGCCATGGAATACGGTGATCTCAATTATCGGCCGCCATCGCCTGTGCCGCCATCATCGGCGTCTGACCTAGACAGTCGAGGACCGTCACGTTGGGGCGACCGCTCGATGGATTCGTGCAACGAATCTGACGACCAAGTGTGTCACGATCAAGATGTTGCTACTGACGACGACAACCACCAGCACTTAATTAATGAGTTGCCAAACAACACTCACAATCCAATGATAGCCACAAATCTCCCCACAAATGATACAGTCAAGCATAGTATTGACGTTCATTGTTGTGAGTCTGACATGAAATCTGACAGCTGTGAAATCGACTGTTCGACTAAGATGACGACCGACAACAATTGATGAGCCACTTCTTTTTATCATCTTCTTCTTCTTCATCTTCTCCTACGATCTCAGCGGAGCTATTATCGCTTTAGAGTCCTACACGAAGCGAGCAATCTCTCATTCATTGGAGTGTTCCTAATTAGCTTAATTCTTTGGCAAGTCAATTGTCACTGAAGAAACAATTGGGCTTGCCGACTCGCACGTGTTTGTGTTCGCATACAAGTGAACTCCATCATAACATAACACCTGAATGTGCGTCACTCCATTCAATGCTTGCCCGGAAGTCATCGAGTGAATTTTTTTGTTATCCATCAAAAGCATCCACAGCTAGATTACAGCTGAACATTTACCATCAAGAATGTGTGAATCTATATGAATAAATGAAGACTGTTAAATTAATAAATAAATAATTGAAGAAAAATAAATCTAAAATTCAATAATTATAATTATTTGATGTGTTCATGTTTCATTTAATTTGTTATAATTATTATTATTTTGTCGCTATGTATTCACAGATGATTGTGTGTATGTGTTTGTGTGCCTCATACATGTAATTAATTCATAGTTTTTTCTCTTCTAGTTAGCTTATTTGTTTTGTTTTTTGTCGTTTCACTATCGATGTGTGAGTATTGTCTCACGTGCACAGGGGCCTGCGTTAGCTTTCGCGCTTGAGTGTTCGTGGTGGTTGTGATTGGTGATGATTCAATTCTAATTGATATCATTGATTATGTTGAGAGACATGACAGTCAAACACATTAACTCATAACGATGTTGATAAATATGTGTGTTCGCAAAACAAACAAGCGCCTGTCTTCAATGGTACTTCAATCAGGCACTTGCCAAGAATACGTACAACGCTTGTCGTCGTTACCGTCGCTGTTGTCCTGTATGGATTCATAGTTCACACAGGGCTATTCAGTCTTTAACTCATCAATATCTGCACCAAATTATTACGTAATTAACTTGCGTGTATGACCGTGATCCAATGTTCGCACTAGTGCACGCACCAGTAAAGTTTGACATTTCACTGTGTCGCACATGTTAATTAAGGGAATACATTGTCTCTCATTGAGTGCCTGCGTCAATTGTGGCCTGTAGAATCACTGCATTGAATCTACAGTTGAGTGTGTTGTTCAATTTGTTGATTTGTTAATTTTGATTGCACTAATAATTTGAAAATTTCAATTCGTTTCACTAGAGATTGCGTGCGAGCATGAATCGACATCGTACGGTCATTGTCGTTGTGACACATGCAATCCAAATGACGATGATGCCAATTCATTCAATTACATAATTGGAACAATCTATTCTCGCTATCAATCTGTCTTTGACGATCTGTCTTTGATCCTTAGGTATTATTGTCGTTGTGTCTATTTGTGTTTGTGTTCGTTAGTCCGTAGCTGGTGTCAATAGCTGCGTCGTTACTCTAGCAAGCAACTCTCCTACATTTCCATCCTAGTACTGATGCCTATTTAGATTTTGTATTTCTAGAAGTACCTACATATATTCTTATCGAGAAGCTATGATTTGATTCGTTCTTGCGCTCACTTTGATTCATCTCACGTTTGGTTACGCAACTTGTGCATCTTTTGAAAATGCAAGTTGCCATTTGAAAATCCTAATACTTTCAACTGACTACTCGAACTTCGGTATAATAATGATCGCTTCCATCGACCGATCAGCGCGACTGTCGTGCGTGGAATTTGTATGTGATATAATTATGAAGTGGTTATGTTTTAGTTACATTACAATTTAAGAGATGCAAATGACTGTCAGTGTTGAGGAATTGTATCACACTTTCGTCTCGATTGCCCATGACATGAATGATGATAGCTTCATTGGAAAGACATTCTTAAGTTTTAGCGAGTTTGGTTGATGGGCGACCGAATCTCGTTGAACACACTTCGTTACCATTTCTTTAGAGGCGATCGATTATTTCTATCGATTGATTGATTGAAATGATGGATCGGCGCTTCAAATTGTCTTCAGTCATAGACAATACTGCTCACTGATAATCGTTTTCTTAAACTAAGACTAGAAAGACCATTGTTGTTGCGTCATTCTGAATGACTCGGTCCTCTGGTCTTGATATGAGCGATAAGATTTCCACGATTAGCGAAACCTTTCCCACAATCACATCGGAATTTTTTTTCGCCAGTATGCACCGTTTGATGACGTTTAACTGTTGACTTTTGCGAGAATGACTTTCCGCATATATTGCAGCTGAATGGTTTCTCACCCTGTAATGTTGCGTGTGGAGTAGTCAAAAAAAATTAGTAATCTATATTGAATTGATCAGAATGTCAATTGGAGAAATGATAATTTATACTACTCGCTTCAACTTACAGTGTGGGTCCTCATATGTATCTTTAGGCGTTCTTTTTCAGAGAACGCTTTCGCACAAATGTCACAGGGAAATGGGCGCTCACCTGAAAACGGAGTGAAGAGAAAAGTTATATTCGAAATCAGCAAATTAAAACTAAAATTTAAAACTGAAGTTCAAAAGCTTGAGAGTGAAAAATCAATTACCTGTGTGAGACTTCATGTGCCGATTCAGTGATGTCTTTTGTGAAAAATTATGACCACAAATATCACATTGAAACTTTGATTTGTTTCCTGTGCGTACGGAAAATAAGGGTCAAGAGAGCTATTCTGTTAGCAAACTCATAACATCAGGACTGATTTTTTCCTAATCTAAACGCGATTGATGCTAACCTGGTTCGAATGAACGTGCGTGCTGGTTCAAGTGAACTTGATAGGAGTTCTTAGTCGGTAAAACCTTGTTACAACTTGAACATGCGAATCCAGCCGCCGATGATCCAGTAGATAATGCTCCGGACGATCCTGGCAATGTGCCGATGTCAATAGAATTTGAATGATGAAACCCTACACCGTTTGATTGATGAACAATTGGATTGATCTGATTCGCAGAGCTAGTGCTAGGGTCACCAGGATTGATAGGAGTGGGTGTACCCGCTTGAGATCTGCTGTTTGACCGTGAATCGAATTGGCTAGATGGTAACGAGGAATGTGGATTGTGTTGCTGCGACAACTGACCACCGGAAATGAGCTTCGACA
This sequence comes from Fragariocoptes setiger, assembly GCA_019968535.1. Lineage (NCBI taxonomy): Eukaryota > Metazoa > Arthropoda > Arachnida > Trombidiformes > Phytoptidae > Fragariocoptes > Fragariocoptes setiger. Next base: position 38,767 of record JAIFTH010000148.1, on the reverse strand, counting down.
CCTGAGGCGGACCTGAAACAGGAATATCACTGATATTGATCGTGGAGGAATCCGACGACATATAAGAGGCATCATTAACCACTTCAGACGATAAACTAGCTCTGTCCAAGTGGTTGGTCAAACTTTGAACATTATGATACGTTTGATTAGGGTGAAAAGTTTGCTGATGCAAATGTAATGTGCTAGTATGATCGGCGTTCAGCGACCCAGACGTGTGATTGAAATTCAATTGATGGTGGTGATGATGGTCATGGGCATGATGATGATGATGATAACTGTTACCAGTAGTGTTAGAGCTCAACATTGTGGTTGCAACATGATGATTATGATGCGACGAAAGTGGATCTAACACCAACGGTGGATGATTCCAAAGTTGTAATTGAGTGGCATTCGCAATGTTAGTGCCATTGAGGCCAGTGTTAGACGCTCCGAACGAGTTCCACATAATTCAAGCTACCGAACAGTCGGCTTTAACGAGCTGGCTTACCGGAAAATTATGGACACGGAGCAACAATGTCATTCGAAATTGCGTTCGATATTCGCATACACTTGCATTCGCATTCACATTCGCACACACTCATACATACATACACGCACGCACATTCACTATCATCGAGTTGAATATTGAAGAGCGACCGAAAGAGAAAAGAGAGAATGAGAGAGAAAGAGAGCTAGCGAACAGGAGAGCATAGTAACGATAACCGTCAGTGTGTATCGAGCACGCTTAATTTCGCACACGTCCGTTTTTGGTGTCGCCGTCGTCGTAGCCAGTGTCGTCGATGTTGCGTCGTTTGCCAGTGTTGAATGCACTTTACTGCTGCTTTCGATGCTATTGTTGCTGCTGGTGCTGCTGATATTATGAGTTTGATAGTGATAACAAGTCCGATATCATCATTATATCGCGATAATAATTCAGTAATAATGATAATAATAGGGAGAGCCTGGGCCTAGAATCTAGATGAAAGCCACACCTCTCCGGGCCAAGCACGCTAGCTAGCTAGCTAGCTAACTAACAAGCGAGCAACAACACAGAGTGAGTGAGAGCAAGCAAACTAGCAGCAGAATGAGAGATTATGACATCCACAGTGAACAAAGCATCTGATCGAGCTGGCGGCGAGCGAGACAGTGGACTCATCATTGCCAATAGAGAGTGACAATTGGCACTACCACAGAAGTCTATTGACTGATGGCATTATCATTATCGTAGAGCCCCTTGTGTGTCTGTTATGTATGTAAGTCTATGAGCTGTGCAATGAAGAGTATGTATGGTTGAAAGTGATTCTAGTTACAGATTAGCAAGGATTTGTAGATACAACTATTCGATGCCTCAGATATTCGAGTTGTCATAAAGTTAGTGAGTGAGTGGGTGTGTGAATGAGTGCGTGCGTTCGCTCGTTCGTGCGTGAGTGCGTGCGTCAACTTGTGTGTGTATGTTTGGTGTGTGCGTGCTGGTGTTCGTATGCTTGTGCACCGATAACAATTCAACTCTTGCGTTGGTGTTGGTAGCCTCGACACGATATCGAAATAAAGATACTGTCCTAGGTAACAAGCATCCACAGCTGATATGTTCTTATATAATATTATGTAAGATAGTTGGTGTTGGTTGCCTTCTCGGACCAGCGCGGCTAATTGAGTTATAGTGACAGCACGATACAATATAGCAGAAAAGATTTTTCCGCGGATATTTACGTGTGCAATGATTGTACTTGTTGCTAAGATTTGTCGACTAGGCGATACGAGTGACTATTCGAGTATAGCAATTTAAGTTGTTCGAGAACTTGGATGAACCTCAATTTGTCGGCTCAATAACAAGGCACCTGAAACTTTTGGGTCCTGTGAAGATGTCTATCGTCTATCAATAAGTGTTCACCTTCAATAAAATCACGATGAAATATACATTTAAAAATCATGAAAACCGTATTGTGCTGAAATAAAACCACCAACCAATGGAAATTGTAAAATATACGGCTTCAGTCTTCGTTTTGATGGCACAATAGTTGGTTTTCAAGGTCAAGTGTTTCGCTCTCTCGTGTAAAGTGACAGTCTAATAGATGGTGACATCGAACGTCGAATCAATCATATTAATGGTTGGATGTTGGAGATGACATAAAGACAATAATATGCGTTAAAAAACAACTCAATATATCACACAATGAGCTTGAGTTTACGGTCACCGTGTCTGATTAATATACTGTATCAAATACTTGGTAAATCCTGAAATAATGATCCTGAATCATACACTCCCTTTTGAGTGCACTAGTTGATTTCTCAAATCAAAGCACAAGGTCTTAATAAGATGGGTTGTGAGATGGTTTTTATAGTTGTGTTCGTTTGACGATACAACTTGTTGTGTGCTTATTTGTGATCCGACTTTGATTTGACTGAAATTTCTGGTACGGTCCAGTTTCTAATGACACGCGACACAGTGCGGTCACAATGCCATGTCGCCAATTGAGTGACGTACTCGAGAAGTGGACTTGGAATTGATCGAGTTGCACAGAATAAACGCTTGTTGTATCCAAGTTGCCATACCCTGGGGATATTTGATGGAGAGCCAATGTTGATTTTTGGTGCACTAATTGTAGCGTGCAGTGTTCAAAGCAAGAGCGATATGCTTTTCCTCATTGAAAATGATCTTGGATCAGATTCTTTTGTTTGTTTTTGCTTGTTACAGAGAAATAAGGAAAGGCTTTCCTGAAAGTGCTCGCGTGTCACTCACGAACATAAACAAACACAACAAATTTAGTGACAAACAATTGAAAACTAGGGTGGTGTACTCATCAATGAGAGTTATTAGTGTCCCAGGTTTGTCAAATTAAAGCGAGTGTTGCAATCGACTGACTAGGAAGTTCGTCGAAATTTTAGAAACGTGCGCCGTCTTGTATGCGCCTCAATCTTGGTGATTTAAATTGTGGTTCATGGGTCTTAGTGGCGATGAAATTTGTTCCTAGAATCGATATAGCAGTAATAATAATGATTGTTGAATATCTCCTGAAAATGTATTTCTATCACAGTAGTATGACCTATTGTTAGTCATAGATTGATCATGATATAATGTTTAATTATAGAATCAATGATGATTTCTGACACCCATGTGGAACCAAACCATGTGTGACAATAACTGAAAATGTCAGTGTAAATTCAATGATTTGGATTCAATAGAACCAACAGGGAAACACAAACGATGCAGCAATAAATGCGTCTATACAGAAACTTACACGCTCACACGAACGATGCAATTGAACAATAACGAAGGAGATGAATGAGTTGAGATTGAGATTGAAATTGGGCCATATAGTCGAGTCAAATGGTCATGTATCCATCGGCAGACCCCTGGTGGTTGATATATTTAAATCAACTAAATAATATTGATATAAGTGTCGTAATTCGTGTGTTTGTGTATGTGTGAGTAGAATTCAATGGCTAAAATTTGACATTGTTGTAGACATCTCAAAGCCGCCTTTCGTCTTCCTCGTTCGTTTTCGTCGGTGTTTAGCCGTCAGCATTCGCCGTCGTGGTTGCGTTGTTCTTCTTGTTGCTGTTTGTTATTGCTGATGTTGATGTTGCTGCCGCTGTTTCAATCTCGATCGGTTTTTCTGTTTCTGTTGTTGTTGCTGCTTCTGCTGTTGGTTGCTGGAGTCGATTTTTTGTTGTTGTTTAGTGTTTCTGGTTGAGCTGGGTTGGCAATAGTGTAGCGTTGTTGATGATGCTGTTGTTGCTTCTGCTGCTGTCGGTGGTGGTGGTGGTGGTGGTGGTGGTGGTGGTGGTGGTAATGGTGATGGTGGTACTGTTGCTGCTGTCTCTAATGTTTCTGTTGTTGTTGTTGTTGCCGCTATTGTTCAAGCTCCACAAAACTCCACTCGGCGTCGGCGGCTGCCGAAAGCTCAACTAAAAGCATCAAGTCGACGAACGAGTATTAGCTGGGTGGACGGGTTAGCAAAGAACGAACGAACCAAAGAGCGAACGAAACGAACAAACCAACGAAAAAAGAACTATCATCTATCGGCTATCCTTTTGGCAGAGTCAGATAAAAGCTGACAGACAGGCAGCGAACCAACAGCTAGTCAGCCAGCAGTAAAAATAGAGAAAAGGCACACATGCACATTTACACAACCACACGCACACATTCATACAAACTGATGGAGTGTATCTACACGATGCCTGGTGCGTTGCGTGAGTATGTGTGTGTGTGTGTGTGTGTGTGTGTGTGTGTGTGTGTCACCGAGCTGACTTGTTGTACGTAGAGCCGTGCGTCAAAAGATTAATCCTTGCGCTAGACACAAATGCACTGACATACATTAACGTTCGTTGTAGTGTGATGTGTTGTGTGTGAGAGCGCGCGCGCGCGAGAATTCGTACACATACACTTAGGAACATAAACTCTCGTCAAGCTACACAGAGACTGCAAGTTACACTAGCGAACTAGCGAGCGAGCGAACGAACGAACGAACGAAAGAACGAACAAACGAACGACGACGAGTGTGCTGACGGCAACGAAGCGAATTTCGTTTGTTGTTTTGTTGTTGTTGTTGCTGTCGTTCTGCTTCTCGTTCTTGTTCATCTCACACAACAATCTTGATAGACTAACTCGTTACTCGTTCCGTTGTGTTATGTTATGTTAAGTTGTTCTGTTCTGTTTTGTTATAGCTAGCTATGTTGTGTTTCTGAGACCATGGCATAACATGTTCGGCAAGATCCTTGTTTGGATTCGCCGTCAAACGCATCAACGTTGCATGGTATTATTGAGTCGCTAGCAAGCTCAATTGCTCAATGACTGAATACCAGTCGGTCCTCTCTCGATGTCAGTCTGTCTATACGCAAACGACACCATCAAGGACGACTATGATGAACGTGGCAGATATACACAGACACACACACAAATATCCGAATCCAAACTACGCGCGGTTTTTCCACCCACTTGAGTCAATTGGTTTGTTCGGTCCCCACAAACACGTACTCACGTATTGTGGGCCCCAATTTCCGGGGTCCAGTGCAAATCTTCCGCATGCCAGCGCTATGTAGTTCAAGCACACAGACATAAAGACAGACAGCCAAACAAATTGAATGCCTACTGAATGCAAGAGCATACGCAAGCTTGCTCTCGTGTATCAAAGCAATATTGGCTCATGAATATGTTGCGAAAAGGTCTCCTTCTCTTCAACGTTAGGTTAGGCTTTCGTCAGGTAATCGAAAAAGCCTTCATAAGGCCAGTCACCTGAGCGTGTGCTGAAGCCTTAGGGCATCAATCATGAATAGCGTGTTTGATGCTGATGGGGAAAGTGTTTATTTGTATTGGACCAACTCACACACATCACTTTGGAACTTTTATCAAAGCTTTCGTTCGAGCGCGCGCTCACAATGAATGAATGGATGAAAAGGGTTACGCGTTCACAGTCTACCAGCCAGACTGTTCGAAAGCCAGAGATAGGAGCTCGGAGCGTTGGCCCAGATAAATGCCTCAACAGCAATGAAAAGCCTAAATCGAATGTTTCACGACATACACACACACACGCTTTTTTCAAGCCTAGATTTGCTAGCAGGCTAGCTAGGGTTGGAGTTTGGTTGATTATACGTAAAATCACGTGACGGGTTCTTTTTCATTCCTACAAACATCGTAACAGGCGAGGCGAGTCAAGCCAAGTATTATCGATCAAATGATCTGCAGAGAGAAGGAAAAAAAGTTGTCTAGCTAGCTGGCTAGTGACGCACTAAGTAATAATAAGAAAGTCGATACGATATCGAAACGCTTCAATGAGTGCACCACACAAGTGAGTCGCTTTTCAGGGGCCGCACATTCAAAGAGTGGAAAGTTGAAAGTGAGTTGTGGGTTGTGAATGTACTTGATCAAAAATACACTTCATATAAGATTAGCAATCAATTGATGTGTGTGTGTGTGTGTTGTGAGAAATATTGTGTGACTGAATTCTGTTAGCCTTACGCTCACAAATTCGCTTCTGTTGATTTTATTGTTGACGACGATATGGCCTCAAGACAGCCCGCTCAGTTCTTACTTGATTGATTCACATCCAAACTGTTAGCTATGAACTAAAGCCACTGGCTATGAAACTTAAGTCTAGCCCCGAGAAAAAGCACTTGGGCGCTCGGAAGTCCCCTCGTAATCGATAGAGCACAGTGAGCTATGTTTGAGCTAGCTCACCTAAGTGAGTTCCTCACTAGCAATGTCTTTTGATGTTGTCCAACATAGTTTTCCTCATAGAAAGACTTGTGTTCCTCGATGATAGGGAGCAGGCCTTCGTAGGTTCATTCGCCACATGGATTACTGGAAAAAAATAATAGAAATTTCACTGAAAACAAAGTTCAGTGAGAGAACGTGATCTAAAATGCAATCGAAAAATGAGCAAAAATCTCATGTTTGTGGCCGCTAACTAGCAGACAGACACATTTAGGCTGTAGCGATGTCTGCCTGCTGTTCAAGCACATTTGTATATACAAGAACAGTGATTAAGTTCCTACAGAGTTGAAGAATCACAAGTCCCTAGGATCGGCCTTGGAATGACGTGATTGGTACACACAAGATCTTCCATTATAAACATTGAATCAAGTTACTTGATATCAGATGCTAGATATTTATAGAATTCATGGGCACTGTTTAGTGGGGGAAACATTCGTAGCAGCTGATATCGTGTTTAAATGCCATAATGATCGAGTTTCAATCGGTTATCGAATCATGTTAAACAGATGGACGCACGCATGACAAACGACATCAATTTGACTGGGCACGTGCTCGAGCTCGCCAATTCGAATCAAATTCCACGCCACACGACTAAACAAGTGACTACCTAAACTCGGATCAACTGTGAATCAGAGGTGTGCTTTCAATGTGTTTGGATCACTGCCGATCAGCTATTATTGCTTATACATTTATTGACTGCGCGTGCAAAAAGAAGTGAGTGCAATAAGTTGAGCAATCATTCACTATCCAATTTAACATGAAACAAAATGTCAATCAGATAAGCTCGAGCAAGTTAATAGTCGTCGTTGTCGTGAGCGAAAGAGAGATAATCATCGCACTCGCTTTGCATTTCAAGCCGATCGTGCGTTGCTTTAGAACATTCAAAGCATATATAAACTAACATTAAAGACTACCATGGTAGAGTGAAGAGTGTGCTTTACTCGTCAGCTAGCTAAAGCTTTGTAGCGATCTTTGCGGCTTGGCAGTTTGTATGCTGTCGAAGTGGGGCGAGATGAGTTTATGACATGCTGCTGTAACATTTAGCATGTATCAGTTTGTGTGTGCACTTCCACTTTCACTTCCACTCTCACTATAACTTTTACTTTTAATGAAAGCGTCTCGTGAAAGCCTCAAAGTTCGCTAATTATAAATTGAATGGCATTTCCTCGATATGTCTCCCCTTCTGACAGAAACTGGTTTAGTGCACACCTCTTATGCACTAAACTTAAGGCATAGTAAGTGTCGGCACGTTACGTTAACGCCAATGTGACATTGTCGATTCTGCAAACGTCCTCTCGACAGATATGAGGACTCATCTAAAAAACAAACAAGCAAATACGATTCACAAAATTGTTCATTCTCTTGCATAGAAACACATATCATGATGGTGATATTGATGATGATATTTCGTTACTAAACACAGTTGCCGGTATGAAGCATTTCATTTACATGCTGGGCTTTGATATCAACAAAATTTCAACGTGAGATTCTGTCGCTGACAATTGTACGACTGTACTTGCTATCAACAACTTGTACTCGGTTTCAAAGACCTTGAGACGCTAGAATAAGCAGAGAGGAGCCCACACCGGGATACATGCGACTGGGTGCGACACGCATGCGTGTCCCCAATGTGTTGATGTTGATAAAAACCCGTGTGGACTTGTGTTTGAATCTCAATGCTCTCATCACATCGAATTAAACTCAACCCGTTGACTTTCGCTACATTGTTACAACAATGAACAACATAAGTTGTTGAACGAACGCAAGCAAAGTACATTGCTTTCTTTTCTGTTGCTCTGGAGCCTGAGTGATTGTATGCTGGTCGATTCGACAAATGAAAGTGGTCTGGTCTCAATTGATTATTTCATATAATGAGATATTTGTGAGTGAGTGAGCGAACGAGCTAAAGAATGAGTGCGTGCTTGTTCTATCGCCCTTTAATTCCCACTGTAAACATTGTTCTAAAGGATTGCGTGGTGTTGTGGCAGTTTCGAAGCTTATCGTTTAATGAGTCGACATGAACAAACTGGCCGATCAAAAGACGAACTCAAACGAACGAAGAGCTGTTATCGCTAGTGATTCGGATTGTCTAGTTAACTTCCGTGTTTCTTTTATTTTTTTACCCTGGCGTGTCGCTCAATGTGTGCCGGCGTTAAAGACAAATCAAAAATGTCGAGCGCCTCATTAGTGTTAGTTCTTTCTCTGCAGGGATAGAGGGTGCACATTTTGTGCGCGTGCGAGTGGGTGAGTGCGTAAATGAGGCCCCGAGGCTGGTGCTACAAGCCTTGTTAGTCACAACTCGTGAAGTGGTACATTGTGAAAAGTGCATCGTGTTGGCCTCAGTCTCACACAATTGACATTAGGTGAACATACAGATAGCACACGCATAGAAAGGGATAGAGACTGAGCAAACAGGCGTCGATGTTATTTTGGAGCCTAACAGTGAGGAGTGACATACATTCCTAAACAGTAGACTTGTCTGGCTGTTAGTTCCACTTAGCGAGCAAGGTCATCGGAGATGCCTGGGGCCTGAACAGCGCGCCTGTTCTGATCAGATTAGATTCGTTGTATACAGCACTATATAGCCATAGTGCTTAGTTGATTCTCTCGACAAGTGCAAAGAGATTTCCATTGACACGAGAGAGTTTACTCACATCCACCCACCCACAAACACTCTTATAACGCGTAGTGAGATCAGAACTAACACAAAGATGTATTCGAGAAACACATTTTTCGATGTGGGATGTTTCTAGACGTGCAACCCTTTCGTTTATCGTTAAGTTGTATATTTGTCGAGAGAGCCTCCACATATTAGTCTTTATGTCTTTGTGTTGTTGGCGTTAGTATCGGCGAGGCTCATGCGGGCAAACAACTGCTCCCATAAAGAAGCTTGACTTCTATATAGTCCAGTGATTATTTTGATTTATATTCGAGCGACCTTGAATGCACCATGACACGATCTTCATTACTGCTGTTGACATAACTTCATTGCCAATGTCTATAGACAATCACGCAAGCAAAAAACATTGTTTGCTTCCCTCAAAATGCCGTGCCAACGATCTATTGAAATGATCGATGCCGAATCGAAGTGACTTCGTTCAAATAAAGGGTTCAGAATAGATCAGAAACAATGAATTGCAACGGGATTTGTCTGAAACGTGCTCGTTCACTTTATTGCGAATAAAAGAATGTTTAACCGACTTCCGACACGACGAAGCCAAACAAAACTAGACTACTCGAAGTAATGTAATGAAATGAATTGCATTGAAACAAAGCATCTCTTGTTCGTTTTTCGTCTCTTTGTTTATACAACAGCTATCTAGAGAGCAGTCTAAGCATGATTAATAGCTTCTGTCTGGGTGACAACTGGCAACAGTGGCTGTTTGAGTGTTAACATAGTCACTAGCTATCATTGGATGTTCATTCTAACTCCCATAGTGAAAAGATTGAGCCAATAAAAAGAAAAGTATAAAAATGTCATGCGTCTGTCTTTTTGCACGGGCACACTTCACAACAATTGATTAGTCGTCTCGTCGATCGATCAGAGATCATCGATAATCAAGACGAATAAAAATCAACGATCACGAGATAAATACTTGAATCAATTCAAAGCCATTCATTTAGCGCATTTATCGATGACTGGAACTCTCATTCAAATCAGTGCAAATCATGATTCAAGATCACCTTAAAAGAATCGCAACTATAGATGCGGAAGTCTCATTCAAGAACAAAAAATCGGTAATCACTAGAATGTGTGGTGTCTTACATACATGATATAGTGCTTGCGTGAGAGATGAAATAAGAATGCTCATAGATAAAATTAAACTCTTCAGTGACATTTAGTTCTTTGGTTCAACATGAATCAATATTTGAGGGTTATATGATACAACTACAATTTAACCATTTAAGTTGACACTTAACAACACATATACACACGAACTCTCGCATGTTCTCCTAGTGAGTAACCACACTAGAAGTTTTTTTCTATTAAATAAGATCAGTCGATCCATCTATGGACATTTACAAAGATCAGTCACTGCAGGCATGATCACATACATTGGTGTTGCGTGCAACCGAGAGACAAGAGCGCAAATATTTTCTGCTCGCATTGTTGTGGGTATTTGTACTTGTGTGAGTTCAAGTTGTTGAGTGAGTACAAACAATGAGTCACTAATACAAATTAGAAAAAGGAACATCAGCACAACACAGTCAGTTTCTATTATATTCACATTAAAACTCATGAAAGTGCTTGAAATGGGGTGCGATTCTGAGCTTGATGATAACAATCTTGAACAGGTTATTTTGGATCCTAATTCACTCGAGACATCATTGATGAGAATTGGGTAAAATCAAGATTTTTTGAAATAGAATGAGTTCACTGTTGAAATCGTGGTTGTGAAATAGTAAGCTTAGATAGGTTTCAGGATCTGGATAGATTTAACATCCATTGTAAAATCTTTGGATTTTTAGACTGTTTTCTGGACTGCCAGTCGATTTGCAAAATATTGGTTTCTGTTGGCACTAAAAGCAAATAAAAGCATCAGCTACTCGAGAAATCAAATTGTATAATGAAACGTATCAGATAACACTAGACGGCTAACTAAGATACTTATGGAGATGAATCCGCGAGAAGTAGAGTCATGAGCAACAACGACTCTGGGGTTAGGCACATTTGTTAGCACCAATGTTGCTCGAGTAAGTAAATCGAGAGATGTCTAAGCAATGAGTTGATCAACGCCCCAAGCTTATGAGGCAACAATCAACAGCATCTTAGGTTTATTAGCCCAAGTGATCGATGATCGATACCGATTCTGAAGCTTAATTTTTCTGTAAAACATCAATAGAGAGCGGACAGAATAAGTAAGCATACGATTGAGACACGTCTATTGCTCGTCATGGCCACGGGCGACTTAAAGCTAGCAACAATAATCTTGGTTATATGTTCTATCAGCTCTCTATTAGTGATACAAACACAAGGTCAGAGTCGAGGTTAACATGAGGCCAAGTGAATCGAATGTTCCAGTAAAGTAGAGCGTTCTCTGGCTAAACTAACACGTTGTCTTATCGTCTGATACGAACACACACGTTCAGGTGATGATGTTTGCGCTCGTTGCAAAGCAAAGATAAAAGAAGTGTCGGCGGGTGTCCTGGAAGAGCTCAGTAATACTTGCAAAAATTATTTGCCCGACGAGACCAAGCATAAAGAGGTGAGTTGATCATGACCTGATAGCAAATGCCATTACGAGAGAACATCGAATCGATTCCAGTTGCGGGATTTCTGACATTTTTTTATCCATCCGTGCACGTAATGATGATTCCCGTATATAACCTCCAATGAGCAGTGCATGGCCGATACCAATAATCTGCTGGATTCGTTTGATGTAAGTATTCAAAAGCTTGATATGCTAGCAACAATTAACTTTGACTAACGTTTTTTTGTGTGATCAATATCTAGTTTACAGATGGACGGGCTTGCGAGAAAGCCGGATTGTGCAATAAACGCGCTTCATATATAAACCGATTTGGGGTCTATTCGTCGAACAAAGATGACTGCGCCCTTTGTGACTCGTTCCGCCACTTGGTCAATCAATTTAGCAAGCGACAATTGAATCGATTGACGTTTAAACGTTGCCAAAGTGAGCGAGGGCTGATATCGCTTGCGAAGCGGTTCAAGTCACGAATGGGGTCATTTGCGACACAGCTTGAATTGTTAGAAAAAAGAGGCAAAATAACATTAGCATCACGAGTTGAGGCGTCAAGAGTTAAGAGGGCTGTTAGGTTAGACAAACATCTATTGAAACGGGCCATATCAGATAATGAAGATGTCGTGGACGAAATGGAAGATGACGAGGACGGAGATTCGAAAAATCTCAAAATTAATTTAAGGAATGAGAAAGAATTCATGGGTAAGAATGATGATTGGCTTTGACTTTTACAATTGATTATTTCTCCGCTGCATGTTGAACTTACATTTCAAATTATTTGTTGACATTTCTACTCAAAGCGCTGTGGAACAAGTATAAACCTCAAGGTGAAAGCGGTAAAATTTGGCTCAAGATAGATGATTCCGGCGTTAAGTCCAAAGTTGTTCAGCAAGATACTGAGAGTGATAAGATGGATATTGAGGTGATTTCAAAAACTGTCATGGATATATTAAACGATATCAAGAACCAAAATAAGCGTCGTCAAATGATTACATTGTTGGCCACAAAAGGCATAATGACAGAATCAGAAAAGTCTCGCTTCTCCATTCACTTGTGGAATGATTTAAAGATTGAAAAATGGAAGAAGAGTTTGCACAAAGCGACGAGCATGCTTGAAGATAAGAAAAAAGAACAAGTTGAAGAGATTGTTGCCGGCGAAGAATCTATGGTGTTCAAGAGGTGGATCGATCCTTTTGGTTTTCTCATAATTCTTAAAGTTGCCAAAGGCTCAGAAACCTCAGGAGCTATTTCAATCAAAGAACTGAATAATGTGATCAAAAAAGTTGACCAGAAACTAACCTCAACAACTACTCCAAGGCCAACAAAAAAACCACCCGTGACAACAAACACACCGACAAAAAAACTTTCGACTTCAGCGAGACCAACCGATCGTGAACCGTTTTACACAGAGGCACCAACGAAGAGACTAAGGACCAGCACAGTCAATCCAACAAAAAGGCCTAACAAACCCACGTTCAATCCAAACACCATGTCGACCCCAAAAACTTTTCTGCGAACCACCAAGAGACCATCCACTAAGCCATGGACGACGGAAAAACCTTACTGGGAAAAAAGTGTTAGCGATCCTTTCATTATTTTTCCGGCTGGAAAATATGTTTTGTCAAAGCCGGTCAAAATCTCACTATTAAGTGACGATGTGATGAAAAAGTACTCGCGCAGACATTGGCTGGATGAGATGGAATAAATCTATTGAAACAAAATCAGTGTCTTTGTTATTGTGGCATTTTTTATGTTTATTATCATGCGCTCAATCAGATTATTTACAATCGCTCACAAACATGTTTCAAATTAGTCGTATGTATGCAATGTTCAAAGTCGGTGTCTTTCGTTCGGTGTCGTTCGGTTATACTTATATTCATATTGAATGCTTACAATTGTTAGATATATAGATATATTTTGTTGTTGTTGATGTAGTTATAGTATTCCCGGCTTAATCGTACTGATTTAATTCAAACATCGTTTCCTGCTGCAGTTGCTCTATTGTACTTTGAATGTCTAACTCATCGAGCTACAAGGTACCAATGGTGGACCAATCTGCGAAAGAACCTGATCCAACCATCGTAATGGTCCATTCAATTGAATTTCAATCCAACAAGGTGTCGATAGTATGTCGCGACGTCGATAATCGGCACCCCATCCTTTCACAAAACTTAATCTTATCGAGCATTTTCGTATCAATGAAAATACAGTTTCATATCCTTCTTCTACGGCTTTGTTGAGCATTTGCGAGAAGTCGCGATAATTGAATAGTACTAACGAGCCACCTGGTGGCACTTTGCACACAGTTGCCGGGTCCCAATTGTAACGCTTGTTGGATAATGCACTCTGAACAAACACACTAGATGAACTTAAACACTCTAGTGTGACCTCAGTACCATTATGATAAATCTTGATGCCATTGCCTATATGCTGTCTTATATGTTCTGTAACAGGTTGCCTATTAACATTTGAGATCCTACCCAAACAGAAACGTCCCGGGCTCGCTGGATCTGTGAAACCGTCAACAATAAGGCATGGGTCAGAAGCGTTATACTTGTCTCCCAACCTAACCGAAAGCTCATAATAGATAATTGAGCACCAATATTCCTGCTCCGGAAACGGTACTGATAATATTCCTTCATCGTTCGCAATGTCCTGATCAACAAATACCATAGGCTCAAACTCTGTGATGATAGACGATTTTGACAGGGGATGGGTTTAAAACAGATCAATTACATGTTCTGTGTAGCAACGTCACACCAATATATATCGTTTGAATGAACTGATATACTAACTTTGTTCGCACGAGTCTTGACATATCATTGGGCTATCTTCGGTGATACCATCTTCGCTCATGTATCCTAGAGGTGTTGGATTACTTGAAGGGGATGTGAAGGCGCTGTGTACGCTACTGTAAGCGTCGGCAACCTCACTAGGGTCCATCGAACCATTGAAACGACCATAGATTTCCGATAGTCTATCTGATATGTCAACAGGATTTCTGCGATTAACTATCACAGGGGGTATGCTTGAACCGGAAGTCCTTTCGTAGTGGTAAGGATTCACACAAACTTTTAATGTTGAATCATCATCATTAGGTATTGGTTTTCAATCATTGAAAAGTGGTAAAGATGAGAGGCAAATATGACTGGTTAGTTTTACATCTAGCGAAGAAACATACTCATCAATCAATTTTAACCTTTAAAGATCCTTCACATGAAATAGCGCCAATTTGTGATCATACTAACCATATTTTGATTTGAGATTGAACGCATAAGAGCATGATTCGATACCCCTAATTTGTTGATGCGATGTGATGTCCGGCCAACGCCAAATTTGACAATACACGATATGAGGTAAACATTTGCGCTGACTAACTTGTAATCTACCGTCTAGTGAGCGTGGAATAGTTACACAGGGAGAATATGGGTCTTGACTAATTATGGCCCTTTCCAGATCCTCAAGCGAATCGAGATTCTTTTTGAGCCTGCGCGCGAGCCCTTTCACTGCCTTCTCGTGCCACTTGTCATCTATGTTGACTCGCTCCTTCCTAAGACCGATTAAGCGCTTTACAATCGGAGTCATGTGTGGGTTCAACAATTTAACATGCATTCAATCAGGTAATTTGTTGGTCACCCAGTGCGTTGGCTTCTTAAACCAACGCGCGGCGACACACTATCTTACGAGTAATCTACTAGCTTTGCTAGGTTTGAGTTGTGTTCGGCTATTGTTGCTGTTGCTGTTACTATTACGATAGTATTATTGCGTTGATACTAAAATTTATTATTAACATCAGATTCGTTGTAATAATGATTAAGTTGTTGCGCTAGATAGGCTCACACAAATCGCGCACACAGAGACAAGCGGTGCGGGTACTTGAAAATGTTTCGTCTGAGTGAGGAATTCAAGCCAGTCTGTTTTAAGCGAATGGTGGTGCTGTTGCGATTCACTAACGTCTGTAGTGTGTATTCGAACTTACGATGATTTGCGTGTGTATCGATAGAAGTGTATGTGTATGCTATTGCTATGATATTAATAATAATTTTAGTATATTGATAACCGTGTTATTAGTATTAATAGTGCTGTGTTGAGACGTGAATGTAACGACAAACATAATTCACAATAGAAGAAGAAGAAAAACAAAGAAGAGGAAATGTCACAGTGTTCAATCAAAGCACACGTGTTATCGTCGCAAGGCTTGAGAGGTATATCATCATCATTTCATCCGAGCGGTCCAAAGATGAAATACACATGGTTGCATCAGACGCATGTGTGTGTATATGTCAATGATGTAGTGATGATGATACAAACGTCGAACGTCGATATTGTGCTTCTTTGCTATCTTAATATTATTATTAACTTTGTTTGAAGCTGATTGTAGGCTAAATTAATTATAACAGTGATATAGATTTATTATTGAAAATGCACGAATATACGTGAATGAATGGTGTGTCAGTGTGTGTCTGTGTGTATGTGCGTGCGCCTCATCTAGATGACGGTATTTTTCGATCGACGGGCGGCCGAATGCATGCAGCAGTCTACAGCACAATCCAATGGTAAGGCGCCGGCGCTTGTGTAAGCATTCTCTGTCCCACGCACATACACACACACGCACACACACACACTTACGCACACATCGGCAGTGCTCATACAAACACACACACACACATACACACTCTTGCACTCACTTACTCACGCACACACACACACACACGCACATGCACACACATACTATACGCATAAGCAATACAGCCTTTCAGCATGTCATCGTTGAGTGCATGCGTTGAGCTACGTTGCATCGTTGAGTGCTGCTGCTGCTTTACCACCGCTACGATTGCTTTCTACTCCTTCTACACTGTTGCTGCTCAACGTTGATCGTTCTGAGTCGTCTCGTATCCTCAATGGGCTTTCTTGCCGAATCACAACCCGATGGGATGTGTGTTGCGCAATTCAGCTTAAATGTCAGCCCAAAATGTTCCGAGTGTCAGCGCTTTTTGGGCAATTAACCCGGCAAGACACGCACACGATGGCTGACTGATTTATGGATTTATGACATTGCCAATTGCAGTCACCATTTTGGGTGAAGAGTTGTCTTGTGTGTTTTCCTTTCCCCGTTCGTTCATCGGTTCTTTCGTGACCGTGCTTTGCTTGTTAGCTAACGCTGTTCCTAACTCTGGCTCTGGGTTCTGGCTTTGACTTTGGCGCTGGAGCTAAAGCCGAAGCTGCTATCGTTGTCTTTGTTGTCGTGGTTGCCGCTCGCTAGTTGACGCTTGCTTTTGTTGCGCGTTGCGGGCAAGCAAGTCGCGTGGTTCTCTCACTGACACTGCTTTGTAGTGTGCGTGTGTGCGACTGTTGCCATTACTGGCATGGTTCGAAGCAG
Source organism: Fragariocoptes setiger (assembly GCA_019968535.1). Taxonomy (NCBI): domain Eukaryota; kingdom Metazoa; phylum Arthropoda; class Arachnida; order Trombidiformes; family Phytoptidae; genus Fragariocoptes; species Fragariocoptes setiger. The sequence continues at coordinate 21,990 of JAIFTH010000148.1, read as the reverse complement.
TTGTGGTTGCTGCTATAACCACGAATGCGAATTGTCCACAATAATTCGATTTAACGATCCGTGCAACTCCGTGAGGCTAGCCCAATGCCAAAATGCTCAGCAGCAATGATAATACCATCTGTTTGATAAGCTCGTGTTCAATGCTCTTTAGGTAATCTCTAGCTCGCTCGCTCGCTCGTTGTTATTGTTGATGTTGTTGTTGTTGTTGTTGATCCTTTTTGTAACTCTTTCCTTAAGTATCTGTTGGTGGCATATTTGTTTATTTAGTGAATGTTGACACAATTCGACCGTTAGGTGGCGTTTCATTTCAAGTTCATCCATATCAATTGGTGCTGTACGTGGTACACACCAATGAGCAAGATAATTACCACAACAATGGTTTTGTTTTGGCACACCAGAAATTAGCATGAATTGGTCGGTTGTTGCCACGATAGTGTGCAGTGGAACAGAATAAAATACGCTGTTTCATACCAGAGACGCACAACGCCGATCGAAACAATGTGTGAGAATTTAATGTTGTTTGTTATCATCATTGAATTATCCATTAATAACAACATCTATCTCTGACTGTATACAGCATAGCTATTACAGTAGAAACTACGTAACACATGCTTATGCTCACCACTTTTGTAGCATCAGCAAACAGTAGTAGCAGCAGCAAGTGTAGAATAGCTCACTCAACTTAAAATCGAAACTGTGAGAATGTAGCAATTTCAGTGGCAGTGGTAAGAATCAAGCAGATAGTAGAGTTTGTGGCACATACCGTCAGAGGGCGTCTAGATTTTCGGGGGACTAGGATACGATGTAAGCATAGAGTATGACGGGTTGAAGGGCTGATGATGGGAAAGCCCGGGCACACACATCACTCACGCAAAGTGGTGCCCGTGAAAGCTCATGCCTAGACATGTACACAACCAAAGGCATGGGCATGGGCAAACAACAGGGCGCACTAGTGATAGAAGAAATGGAAAGATAGAGAGAGAGAGAAGAAGAAGAAGAAGATGGATAGAGACAAACTTGATCCATGTAGAATTGCTTTGGGTTCGCATACAAACATACTTCGTCGACGACACAATGCTATACCGCGGTTACAACTATGCGGCTGCTGCTGCTGCTGATTATTATTATTATATACTTACACTCACATGAGATTACGTCTGCAAACTGCACCCAGTTATCTAACTATCCATGAAGAAAGTTGCAGCTAAACATTGTAGCGACTCACCGAACTCTAAATACATTTACACTCATCACCTTTCAGACCTTGTGGAGGATCATTTGGCGAGCATAACAATTTTTTGCACCATTTTTGTATGATGGAGAGAAGATCTTTTTTTCATTCAATGAAATCAAGAAGCAGAGATGAAGGAGAATCGGAACAAGAAGACTAGAAGTATGCTGGTCGTGAACCGATGCTATCATTGCTGTTGCTCGGTGTCAGCGTCTGCGATCTAGCTGTGGTTGCTAACAGGCTTCCGAGTTTGCCAGTGCTGCAAGTGGGCTGCCGCAAAAGCCAAATTCATTGAGCCAACACTTACGAGCAACACTAAGCTCGATGGGAGTGTTTGCGTGTATGTGTGTGTGTGTGCGTGTGCGTGCGGAAAATGAAACTAATGGGCCCATCATAGGTTGACTAATAAGCGTCATTAATAGATTGATGGTACACTGACACTAAGACCGTGAGTTTTGGGTTGAGCTAAGTTGAGCTGAACCGAACCGAACCGAATTGAACCGAACTGAGCTAACAGCGTGAGCTGAAACAAGTTCTGAATTAACAACATTAACATAGCAAATGCACATTCTATTGCATCTTTCGTTCGATCATCATAAAAGCGTTTCAACATTTACATTGCTGCATTTACAATGCTGCGCACGTCGCAATTCTCAACTTGCAACAAATTTCACGCAAATCATCCTTTGCTGAGTTAGCTTCAACTCTGCCACTGGCAAGCTCTTCATTTGAAAGCCAAGTTTGTGTGTTTCTATTTTTCGCTTGATTGCTCTTCAGCTCCTCCACTTTTTCTCTCGGCCCTTCTTTCTCAAATCAAATCAAAGATTATCAGATATTTTTATTTCGTTTTATTGCCCATGGCGCATACGCTAATGCCATGACGTTTCAACTATTAAGCTTGGCTTACAGCTCTTCTTTCGTTTGCTTGCTTGCTTGCTCACTTGTTAGATTGCAAGCGATTCCGATCTGAGGAAACAAGCAAACGGAAAAAAAGAAAAAACAAACAGGCACACACCGATATCATCATGTTCGTGAATTGTGCTCACCTGATCTCGCTTTGAGAGGGAGAGAGGGAGAGCCGGGAGACCTTGCAAAATTTATCAAATGAAATTTTCTTGTCAATGAGTTAAATATCTCTAACAATATGCAAAAAAATTAAATGTACTTCATTTATAATCTCACAATAGCTTGTTAGATTTTCGTTCGCTTTCCTTCGTTTGTCTACTTGCTCAATAAGTGAGCTAGTTAGGTGTAAGGGGAGGACAACAACTATGTAATCTTGAGCTCAGGCAATGCAAATCACAAATGATAACAACAGTTTTGTCAATCCTCCCACATTCTTTCGCGAGTACAAATTTGCATGCAAAGTGTTAGATTCTCGTTATTCTGCTGATATGATTGTTGAGACGATTCTCGAAGCCGGCATTCGATCTCGAAAATTGCTTACTATCAGCACACCCTGATTGGCTCTGTTTGTTCCATCGATTGTTACGAGACTGGTACCCTTTGGTTTACGTCGAACAACTATTGGTATCTTGATGCTCGTCGTCGTCGACGATGCACTGATGTTCAACTTCTGGGTGTTAATGTTACCGTTAATGTTAGCTTAAGTGTTGAAATTAAATATTACACTGTTAGTCGTTGCAACATTGACAGGTTTATCGACCAAGTAAACGCTCACCTGTGAGTCAAGTAATTCATTTAAGTCGCTTGTTTGCTCCTGTTAATGAGCCGACAAGCTTGGCTCATCTCTATTCAACCGTTGAGACTAATATCTTCATTGTGTATTGATTTTACTCATCATGGTTGAGTCGAAAGGTGAGAAGCGATAAGAGTGGGATCAAGATGTATTCTCGCTACTTAAGCTATAGCCTTGCACTCATATACACCCGCTGTGAGTGTGTTATACAGTGTATCAACTTTCGATCGGGACGTTATTGGCGACGGGTTGACGCTACGTGGTTGTCGTTGGTAGCTAACCAAAACTAACAAGTAGCTTATTGAGTTTGTGCTTTGTTAGCTGTACACTGATGTGGGCAGTCAATTGTATGCGGCTCATACCGAATTGCACTGTGTACAATGTACACACATAGGCACATGGGCACACACACACACACAGAGAAGCCATTATTGAACACAGGTCCACTTGAAATTGGTCGATGTTGGTAAACACACAAAGACATACACTTCTTAGTATGAGAAGATTATTGAAAAAGAATGTTACAATTGTTTGGTTAAGGTTCATGTTGGAAGGGAAATAAAGCTCGAGCGCACAACAACGCGGAGGCGAGCAGCAGAGGAAAAAAGGACGAAAAAAAACGAGAAAGGATAAGGAAAAAAAGATTCGAGTGGAAAAACACGAATCAACGGGCGAGAGAAATCATTAAAGCTAAAAACGGGCGGTCCGAGTATCGAGTCCAGTACTTTGCCAGTCGTTAGTTGCGACTTGCAACTTGCAACTTGCAACTTGCAAGTTGCTAGTTGCCAGTTGCAAGCCTCTGATGGCCGGTCGCCAGTGGCGAGGAAATTGTCGCGTGGGAATAACATTGACATGAGCGTAGCATCGAGAAAAGAGACCCTTTCCACTAAGTGGATCAGAATACGTCGAGTGCTAGCTCTATTCCATAGATGATCGCACGCAACTTTGACACATGTACATTAAGTCAGTAACTCACAAGTGTAGTCAGCTTGCAGGGCCAAGCGTGCCCAGGTTGTTATTGGTCCCGCTCACGTTACGTGAGCAGCTCGCTTGCGTCAGCGGGCCCCTCGACGAATGATGGCGATACGTCAGCAGAGCCAGTGGCGCTTACGATACAACAGTCACGCTTTTTGTACGCACTTATGCACTTGCCACTCTGCTCTAGCTGGCTGGCTGGTGGCAACTTCTCGTACGCGCGGCACGGCGCACGTACACGTGAAGTGCATTGCAAAAACTTCTCTCGAATTCATTGAACAACCAAGCGACCGATGGATTGATAAACCAAGGGTATAATGTTGGCAAGACATCGAGGGAGAGAGCGAGAGAGAGAGAGAGAGAGCTAGCGAAAGAACGAACGAGTTAGCGTGTTTACGTATTCTGTACGCTCGATGCCAATCATACCCTTGCTCCATCTCTAACTGTGTGAGCTACCATTGCAAACAAACACACATCAAAGGCTCAATTGCTTCATTTCACTTGACTTCGATCGATAAATTGTCGATCGATTGTCGACAATCGATCTGAAGTCGATAGTGGAAACAACAACAACAGACACAGTAGCAGCAACGACAAAAGTGCAACTCAATTTTATCTAGCTTTCTTTTATTTAGTTTAGTTTGGTCTGTCTGTATGTCTGTCTCTAGGTCAACAACAAGCGAGATATGAGAGATCGTAGACACGAAACTGTATACAATGCAGAATGAATTCTGTCATTCTTCATATCTCGAAGTATTTTGTTTTTTCTGAATACAACACGACCTGCTGGCACGCCATACTCTCCTGGCGAGTCATTATGCAGTTAAAAAATGAATATTTTGTCCTTCAAAATTGCACTTGTAGCAAATCTCCACTGCAACATGTAGAGCAAGTGGCTGCAGCTGACTTTGTGTGTGTACACCGTGAATTTATTTCTATCCAATATGTGCATTTCTATATGATCGTGTTTGCTTGCGTCGCGTAAGCGTGGATTATTTTGCCCAATTTTGATGCAGCGATTTCGTCATGTGCTTGTTTTTTATTTCATGATGAAATTTATGTGGCTTCTGTTCGGCTCACTGATGCTGCTGGGCTGGTCTGTACGACGACACGAACGTCCCATGTCATTGCTCAAATTATCGGCCCCAACAAACTCACAGCCAGTTGTACATTTGCGCAGCCACTAGACTTTTCTGCCTATCATTTCATTTCGATCTCGAGTATTCGTCTGTCTTTCGCAATGTATCATCGTTTCATAATCGCGCAATGATTTAGCAATCTTCGAAATCTGAATGAATCTTTTGAATTTGCTATTGGACTCATGCCAATCAATGTTTGTGCTATAATATGAACACCCGCGCGCTCTATACCACGAAGCGCCCTAAAGGCATCCCTCAGGGCGCCTTGATAATAAAGAGGTCTGTTGCATGCGTGTGTGTGCATTAGCTGAGAAGAACAAGCTTTCACTATCACATTTTCATTGTCAACATTTTTCAGTTTGCCGCTTGGTTGAATACATCAGCAGCAGCAGCAGGCTCTCATTCTGTGCCTAACATCGTGTAGTCAGCATAGTTGTTGTTGCCAGCTTGCTGTGTCGCATGTAGCAGACTAGCTAGCTTGTATCTATGTTAGCTGGCTGGTTAGTAGTTGGATTAGTCGGACCCATTCATGTGACATAATAACATGTGACACTGCTCCAATGTGACGGCCAGAACATTCAGCACTGGGCAAACAACAGCAGCTAGCTAGCGAGCAGCCACACATCGTTTCGAACACCAAGACAGCGTTCGACAACGATAGTCCAATTTGTGAGAATCAGCTGTTTAGTGACATTTCGACACGTTCTCTCGCTCTTCTGATGTTTCGGAGATCAATGTTGGTGTGTCGTCGATATTGTTGAACCAGAGAAAAAAAAACACGAGCGCCTCACAATCTGCAATCTGTTGTGTGGGATCCTCAATACAGAACAAATCTGTTTTGCGCGAAACTCTTGCCTATATTATCATTAATCGCGCCGGCACAGCGCAACTTTGCTCAGCAGCAAGCGACATCTCTGGGCCACTGCACACAAGACAACACTCGTGAGCGATGGCTCGCGATGTTGAACGAAATTGTCTGAGCGAGCATGCCACCCTTTGTCGGGCTTAGCGAAAGAGAGCCACTCCGCTCTTCGTCTTTGACGGCTTATTGATTCTAATTTGATAGTCCACGTGCGAGGCGGCGCTCGTAGAGTCTGTCAGTATACAACAATTAGCGAAATTTTCCCGATAATACGATTGGAGCCCGGACAGATTTTTCCATTACAACCGAATCTATGCTAGAATAATCAATTATAAATCGAATAACCACATGGAAATCGTTAGCAGATCGTTGGAAACACTCTTTTTAAACTGATGTCCGCTTTTTGTTTCAGGTCGTTTTCACAAAATTCAAGATTCGACAGACCATTGTCGCTATGTCGAGAAAATGCAAGCCTGGTGCAACTTTACCAACAATCAATGACCACCTGATAGATGATCATCTCTACTATTTTTGATTACATCTTATTTTTTTACTGTTTATGCCACTGATAGAACGCAATGTTGTTGAAATTCGATTGCAGTCAGTTTCTCTGAAAGTCGATATTCTCCGAAAGTCATCGGCATACGATCTACGTTACGTGATCTAAGTTACGATCCAGCATGAATAAGTCTAAACGTCATAGGTATTTGGCGCACAAGCCAAAACATGCATTGACAGATACTTTTAGAATTCAGCTATTTGTTCAAGTTTCACTGCTTACGTGGATAGACTGTTTGTCTGTGTATCAAAGAGTCTACACATATCATCTCACAGAGAATTGCAATCCAAACTAGCTATTCGATCTATCGGATAATATTGAGTACAAGTGTGATCAATATCAAAGAAATCAAAGAGGATAAAGACAAATAATTGATAAAATGAATGTCTTCGTAATTTTTAGCGCACTGTTTGCGCTCACTTCGGCAGCGAGTTCGACAGTTAATGCTGCGAAAGATACAACACAAAGCTTACTGATGTACATCGATCAACGTGAGAACCGGCAGCTACTTGAGAGCGCACTCAAAAAAATCGATGGTCGCACTCACAAATATTTCTCTGTTGATGATATTCGTCAGTTGCTATCAACCTTAATCAAATTAATTAACGCCTATGAAAGCGAAGACATCCAAGTTATCGCATCGAGAATCATCAAAACTGCTGTCGAAAGTTTGGCGAAAAGTGAGGACAAAGCTAAATTGATCAATAGCAACTCGGGAGAACTGGCCCAGTTGATGCAATCAAGAAACGAACAAGTTCGCATGAATATCATGTATGCGTTAAACTACTCTATGTTGTACGTTTCCCCTAACAATGTTGGAGTCTTTAGTCGAATCAATTGACTTTTTGGTGGTACTGCCGAAACGAACTTGGCTCTTCGAATGATCTCCAGGAGGATTAAAATTCTTACAATGCCACGATATGACGAACTATTCCTAACACGGCGATTGATTCCTGCCCTCAAACTAGCTCTTCTCAAAGACAACCCAGACACACTCGAAGAGATTACTCAGCTTATGCAAGCCATGTTAATTATCTATAGGCCAGTGACAGCCAAATCCATTGTCAAAGAACAAAATATGACTATGTTACTATTGAAGAAAATTCGTGACAAGAAGAACGAGAAGCATGCCGCTAGAGTAATCGATATATTGACAAGGCTCATGGATGAGGTCCCAGAGTTGAAAGCTCAATTCTTGGACCTCAATGTATTGGCAAGAATTCGTGAATTGTTAAAGGAGCTAGAGGCTATATGGTAAGTAGATAGGTTGTCTTCAAATATTTTTCGTAATTAATTACTAATATTTTTTACAAATTGCATTGCGCAGCCCAAACTTTTTCAGCGGTGATTACTTCTTTTTGTCCGAAAAGGCTGTAGAATTTGCCGCCAAAATTATGGAAAGTTCTGATGGCTAATCATTTGTTGGACCAAGGCCGTTTGAGATTAGTTGTCAGCAATTTGAAAAGCACGTCATCTCCTAGACACTTGAAGAGTGCCAACATAATTTTGCGATTGGTTAATCTAAGAGGAGTGCTGAAAGAGAAACACAAGCAAAAGATCGAAGAGACAAATTTGGTGTCGTTGGTGAAAAAAGCCCGCAATATCATGGATAGTAAAGAGCAGATTGGAAGAAAAAGAAGAGTTGTCGAAAATCGCGGATGAGATACGAATTAAGTTAGTTCAAGAGAATAATCCTCTTTCGAATTGAACGAGATTTAGATATAACGGGTTTACAAATTCATTCAATTGTGTGAATAATAAGTGAATGAGGCTCTTCTTCCAGGAACATCTTCAAGCGCGATTATGTGAACATCATGATTAATCTAATCTGGTACATTTCATAAAAGTTTCCTAATACAATATATTATATATTCTATTAGGAGGTCCTTATATATAATATATATGAGGACTTTACTCTATATATCCATAAAAGTGAACATCATAAAGCATGAGAATAAAGATGAGAAAATAAGTATAATATGTTCCAATGTTATCGATAATTTTTGGATAGTGAAAAGCAATGTAGCCAACACACTCGGTTCGCATCGAATCGAAGAATTCAATATAATTTGGAAATTTAAGTGTCATCGAATACGCCAAACGAGATCAACAAACCGAAGGAAGCTAGATGGGGTTACTGCACGCCGATTGCTTCATTGGTTGTGCTAGTTACCGTTGTGGCATTCAGCTTCGGCTGGCACGAAAAGTAGGCACCATTGGCCCGCATGGCTTGCCGGACGATGGTGCCTATTTTCTGTGCTATACCGAGCTTGCTTACTTTGAATGTTGCATGTTAACTTAAAGCGTTAATGCGCCGATGATACAAAATGTCAAAATGTTCTATCTTGCATGCGAACGATGAGTTACAGTTGCATAATCACCACCAATTAGTTGTGCGCCTGTCCGTTAGTGTTAGTCACTAGCTGAGGATTGGCTACACATGAACAAGCACATGGCTAAGCGACTGCAGCATTTATTTATCAACTCAACGACGACGAAGCAAATGCAAAAGAATTTCGAATGGTCTTCCTTCAATGCTTGAATTGGTCAAATGCCTTGTTTATGCGCATTGCGGAAGCTATAATAATATGAATAGCTTTCACAGTTTCATGCAACTCTCGTGCATTCAATTCAAAAATGACACCCGATGCCGTTGTATGCACATGCGAGCCACAAAGTTGTGACAACTGTCAACAATAACTAAATAAATACGACACTGGTCAATTCAATCTTGGTATAGTTTTAGTACTGTAATCTAGCATGTAAATAAAGTCCAATTCAACAGATTTGTCATTCGATTCTCAGCATGTATCAACTAATGTGCCTCTCTCTCCAAACGTTCATTTACTGAAAGTGAGTCGCCAAAGGTGGATCATGTAAAAGTCACTGTGTATTTTCACTTGTCTGAGTGCTCATTCTTACAATAACATTGACTCAATATTAGACTCGATCTATTTGAGAACACCGAATGCTTGTGGCTTATGCACTACAGAGATGCAAATTGATTGCTCATCTTCTTGGTAATATTAGTTCATCATTCATTATTATGATTATCATTACAGTCTCGATAAGTAGATAGTAGGGCACGAGAGACAGACAGCTGAAAAATCACCAAAATCATATCAATATCTCAAACACTCGCACCTTGAGACACAATCCGAATCTTGTCCATGCTCGAGAACGAAAGTCGCAGCGCTCGACGATCGAGTCTGGCGCGCTTTTGTTTTACGCAAGCGCATTACGAGTCGGCGAACTCCGGAGGCTCCAAGTTGGAGCGCGAGTCAGAGATTCGTTCGATCATTACACTCACTATGAGAATACTGTCCATGCTGCTTTAGGCATCAAATTCACTATGTTTATTTAACGTGTAATTCTAGAAATAGTCTCATTTCAATGATAATCGTAGGGATTATATTTCAAGTACCTTAGTAGACTATTTCGAATTTAGTTAATCGATTCAGATTAGGAAACCGGAGAGACTCACAGATCAAATGGACAGATCCCGAAGAATGCGAAGCAAGATGCCGAAAAACTGGGTCATACGGAAAAACTCGGAGTTCCAATGTATATCAACCTGTGATCAACCCATCTGTGATGAATTTAGGGGGTATACGTTTTTTTGAAAAAAAACATTATGGCCAGTTACGACCAATCTCGATGGACAATGAACTTATGAATGTAATGCTTGTACCTATCTGGTGGACGTAGAAACTGTTGTGAACTGTACCAGAGATATGCACTGTATTGCTGTGTTAGTCACTCGGCCTAGTTGTGCTCGTCTCAACAACTGAGATTCTCGTAGACAATTTGTTTGTTGTCTATCATCATTGCGATCAGCACGTCAAAGTCGATAGTTGTCATCATGATCGACTTCAACAATGCTCTTCGACTAATGCTGTGTGTATAGGGCACACTCTCTATTGAGTTGTGTGTACTATGTATGTTTAGTACCGAAAAGGTTTTCATTGAATCATTTCATTTCATGAGTATATGGGTGTCTCAGTGAAGGACTACTGACTGACTGTGTGACTCATCTTTCAAGCAATGCTTGATCGATCGATCGATGATCTAGTGTCAAGAGTGCTCGCTTAATCACGAACTGAAGGGAATGATAGAACTAAGTTTTTCGTGAATGAAACACATTTTATTGTCAATTCTGAGGCTACAATTAGTGAATGACGCTGAAGTTTTTTAAGGAAAACAACTCAAACGTTTGAAACGAACGAGCTATCAATGTGCCAGGAATGAACTTCAACAAGGTTGCTACAACTTGCATCACAGCTTTAAAGTTGGCACGCATGGTTGAGCGGTGCACACATTGAAATTTATTTCACCAAGCTAACTACATTGAAGCACATACAATAAATCACGTCTACAACTTGTAAGCAAGACACGCACTTTCGCACACTTACATGCAAATAAGAGAGAAAAGACCCTTCGAATCATCAAGTTAGTCTGTTGCGAACAACTTACAAGGTTAAGCTGCTTAGTGCAATGCAGAGATCTCACACTTGAAGAATTTGGTTCAAGAGCTAGTATTTTGACGAAGGACTAGTCACAGTGTCACACAATAATTAACTTGATGCTGTTGTGTTGACACAGATTAATTGTTGTTGAGATTAGTTGTTGACAATAGTTAGAGAGAATCAACTCTACACGACACGGCACGAAACGAAACATATAAACAATATGAAGGCCCGTCGTCGTAACCCATACGACGATTGTAATTGTTTACAGCGTTATTTTTTCACATTTGTTGTGCATTATGTGCGCCTGGGCTTGCGCCGACCTTTGCAACCGGACGACATACTCGAGCCACCGGCCGAAGACCGATCACGACATTTGGGAATGCGCCTACAGAGAGCCTGGCAAAATGAGCTGATCCGTGCGCCCGACTCTAAAGATGCAAGTTTCGCTCGCGCCTTGATGAAAGTGTTCGGTTGGCAGCTAATACTCGTTTGCTTATTTGACCTTGTAGGCAAGTGTATTCTATTCCCAATGCAAGCTGTATCGATGAGCTGGTTGTTGCGTGATATTGCTAGTTATGCTAGCACACCTGTCAGTGTCATTACCACTACTGCTACTAGTGAATCTATTGTTGACATTGCCGTCACTGCTGCAACAGCTACTGTGGTTCCTCCTGTCATTGCCAATGCTGCCAATATCACTGGCGTGGGACAAACTGAGCCAATAATCGTTGATGTCAACCTCGGGACACCAGCATTGTATCGTTGGATCATGTACGATTCAGCCATGCTGATTGCACTGACTATCGGCGCCACCCTGGTGTCGCATCCATTCTTTTGGGGCACCTCACATTTGGGCATGAAATGTCGCATTGCCACTTGTTATGTGGTGTATCATAAATCATTAAGGCTCAGTCAGTCGGCATTGGCACACACCACTGTTGGACAAATGGTCAATTTGCTGTCGAACGATGTAAATCGATTTGACACCGCTCTGCCAATGTTACCGTATGTTTTTATTGGTCCAAGTCAAGCAATTGTTATACTGGGCATCTTGGCAACCTCATACTTAGGCGTCTGGCCCACATCAGCTGCGCTAGCTACCGTTCTCAGCTACATAGTATTACAAACTGTGATGGGTCGTGCATTTTCACGCCTGCGTCTCAAAACTGCCAAGCTCACCGACGCCAGAGTCAAGCTTATGAATGAACTGGTTAGCTCAATACGCGTGATAAAAATGTACGCATGGGAAAAGCCATTCCAACGTTTGGTGTCCGACGCACGCCGACGTGAAGTGTTTGCCATGGGTCAAACAGCCGCCCTGCGGGTTCTCAACACATCATTGTTTTTTGTATCCTCAAAAGTTATCATATTCGTTGCTTTAATAGTTTATATCATGTTAGGTCTGCCATTTACACCGGAGGTTGTATTTGTATCATTAGCGTTGGCCAATTTGTTGCGCGTATGCTTGACTCTCTTCTTCCCAACTGGAATCGCACAGATGGCCGAAATTATGGTCTCATGTTCGCGAATTAAAACGTTTTTATTGTTGGATGAGGCGGACGAATCACCGATGGCACGCCGGGTCTCGCATGACACACTCGGTTGCAAGTACGTTATTTCAATGAACAAGCTCACTGCCTCATGGGGTCGCACATCGAACGACGAGACCATACCAAAACAAAGTGCACCTGCCGTGTTACGTGGTCTTACATTGAATGTGCGTCCGCGTGATCTCGTACTAATCGTTGGACGAGTTGGATCGGGAAAATCATCGGTGCTAATGTCTATTCTGGGAGAGCTGCCAATTGCCAGTGGTCGTCTGGAAATCAATGGACGACTGTCGTATGCACCTCAAGAACCGTGGATTTTCTTTGGCACTCTTCGCGATAACATATTGTTCGGAAAATCGTACAATAACGAACGATACAAGAGAGTTATCGAAGTGTGTAGTTTGACACGTGATCTCGAGTTGTTGGCCGACGCCGATGCCACTATTGTGGGCGAGCGCGGTGTCTCGCTAAGTGGTGGTCAAAAAGCACGAGTCAATCTGGCTCGTGCACTGTATCACGACGCTGACGTATACATACTCGACGATCCTCTATCGGCTGTGGACGCATCAGTAGCAAGATACATATTCGACCGATGTTTGCGCACATTTTTGGCGAAAAAAACCGTCTTACTAGCCACACATCAATTGCAATTTTTGCGATATGCAACTCGTGTGCTCGTTGTAGACTCTGAACTACCATCTGCCTATGGTACACTGCCCGAAGTGATGCAATCTCAGGCATTTAACAAGATCAATTATTCTCGCCAAGCGTTCGAAGACGCCACAAGTTCGGCTACTGATACCAATGAGACGATGTATAAATCCGACAAATTGATGTACAAATCGCAATCGCCGAGTGACGTATCAAGCCAATCCAGTCCGCTTGGATCGATTGTTCTCGATTCTAGCCAACAAATACTTGAGCTTTCATCGCAACCGAAAAGCACAAAAGCAGCCAAGCCAATGGCATCCGGATCAACGGGACGCAATCAACGCGAATCAATCAACGCTGTGTCGGCCAACCTATCAACTTACATCTATTACATAAGTAATGCAGCAGGGATTCTCATGCTCACATGGTTTCTATTGACCAATGTCGTGACGCAAGGTTTGTTTCAAATAATCGATTATTGGTTAACCTTGTGGACGGATGGGGAGCAAAGGCGCCAGGCAGCAGTGGGTACCACATTCCAGCCGAAAAATTTTGTCGACGAACTTAATCTAAGTCAAATAGCGACAGTCTATGCCATCCTAACAGCGTCACTGATTGTGGCAGCTATCTTGCGTACAGCCACATATTTCATTGGTTGCTTGAGAGCATCCATCAATATGCACAATAGGCTGTTCAAATCAGTGCTGCACGCTAGAATGTCCTTCTTTGATTTTAATCCTATAGGCATACTACTGAACAGGATATCACGAGACATGGGTATTGTTGACGACACGCTGCCAAACACCATGGTTGAGATCATTATGATTTTTGTCAACGTAACTGGTATTATGGTCACCGTAATCTTGATCAATTATTACAACGCCATTCCAGTAGTTATTCTGTGTGCATTCGCCTACATGTTGCGCCGAACTACATCACATTCAATTCGTCGGCTCAAGCAGATAGAAGGTGTCCAAAGATCACCTATTTTTGGCCAATTGTCGACAACACTCTCAGGGATCTCAACCATAAGAGCTTTCAATGTGCAAGATCAGTTTTTTGCAGAATTCGACACCTATCAAGATTCTCACACGGCATCATTCTTTCTCTATGTCGCCCTGAGCCGTTGGTTTACAGTCATAATGGATTTTATGTGCCTAACATTCATTATAAGTCTAGTGGCAATGGTAATATTTGTCTCATTCGATGATATAAACGCCAGCTTAACTGGTCTGTTGATCACTCAAGCTGTCATGTTGCCCGGCCCGTTTCAATGGGGCATGAAACAGCTCACAGAAGTTGAAAGCTTAATGACGTCCACTGAGCGAATCCGTGAATACAGTATGTTGCCATCAGAATTCGTGAGTGACATTGATGACAGCCAGAGTACCGCAAGCTCATCGAATACTGTGAAAGCCAAGGAACACAAACCAAAAGGTTCTAAAAAACCAAATGTTGCACTTTATCAAGCCGAAGAAGAGACATTTCAACCGACAGAAGGCGAGGTCATATTTTGCAATGTCTCGATGAATTATTTGCCCGACGAACCTCCAGTATTACGCTCGATAAACTTCACTGTCAATCCTAGAGAGAAAATCGGTATCGTGGGTCGAACAGGCGCGGGAAAATCCTCTCTACTTCAAGTGCTATTTCGACTTTACAATTTCCGAGGCGCTATACTCATTGATTGTGTTGACACCAAGCTTGTGCCTTTGGCCAAGTTGCGCAAACAGATCTCGATCATTCCTCAAAATCCGTGCTTGTTTAGTGGCTCATTGCGTAAAAATTTGGATCCATTCGATGAGTATGAAGATGCCGATATTTGGAGAGCATTGGCCGCTGTAAAGCTCAAATCTATGTTCCTAGCTGCCGGAAAATGCCTCGAATTTGAGATCAACGAAAGTGGCGGCAATCTTAGTGTTGGGCAACGCCAGCTAATTTGTTTAGCTCGTGCAGTTGTCCGCCGCAACAAGATCCTAGTGATGGATGAAGCCACTGCCAATGTCGATCCCGAAACCGATTCTTTCATTCAGCACACCATTCACGACCAATTTGCAGATTGCACAGTTATGACCATTGCGCATCGATTGCACACAATTATGGACTCAGATCGTGTTCTTGTGATGGACGCAGGTGAGGTACGAGAATTCGATCATGCCCACAGATTGCTCGAACAACCCGATAGTTTACTATCTCAGATGACTAAAAACACGGGCCCGCAAGCAGCTGGACGATTGCGAACAGCCGCTCGAGAATCTTATGAGCGCAAATTCGGATCGTCTTGAGTCGACCTCTAGCTCTACCTCAATGATAAAAAAGAATAATAGGAATACATACTACCACTCAATTAATGATAGAAGGCTGTAAGCATAGATGATTGATTGAGATTTCGGTTCATCGGAATTTAGTTCAGTTATAATATAATATAAAAAGGCACAAATTTCATCTACATTGAAGGCACTGCCATACTATAAGGTCTACAGGTGTTGGCTTTTCACTGGATTGGTGATTTAGAAAACGACACTCTCAAATGAACATCGTCAATTATTTTGTAATTGTGCATTTTGATCAAGGCAATAATGGCTTGCTCAGTAGAATTGAAACACACTAGAGCCATTTTTCGATCTTTGGGGAAAAATTTGAAGTTTGAAAAACTGAAGCTACATTCGCGCTCGAATGCCGCACCCAGCTCCTCTTCAGACACTGTTGCAGGAATGTTGGACAAATGCAGTGTACTAGACGGCGGATAAATATTCTGATAGTTTCGTGATCCTGGTATTTTGAATCGATGTAGGTGTGAATTGGCAAAATCTTTCGTGAGACCAGCATCGGATTGGTTAGGGTCACGCGGCAATTGTACCTCGCGATGTTTGCTAGGCATCACACGAATAATCTTGTTGAAAACTTTCTTTTTGTCCAAGTGTATGCGCGCAGTTTCAGCTTGGGCCGGCTCGGCCATTTGAATCAAAGCATTGTCTTTTTTGTTGAAAAGGATCTTGACTCTCATAACATCTCCAAAGACACCAAACAATGTAAATAAAGCTTCAGGTGTCGCCAATTGCTCGTCGAGGTTGAACGCCAATAGGACGGGACTAATGGCATAGGGTAATGCCGAAGCGCGTTGGTGGTCATGAAGCGCTTGCTGATGAATAGCCGCCAGAGCCAACTGGGATGCTTGACTCAAACCTTGACCGTTGGTTAGAGCCATCAGACTGGCCGCCGCTTGAGCCGGCGAGTCAGTATGATTTGAGCGTTGCATAGAGGCAAATGCGGCAGCAAAGGCACTGAACGAAGGATGCAAAGCAGGATTGGTGATTGCTGCCAAGGTTTGGGCACTGGCCAATTGATGGTGATGATCTAGCTGATGCTGATTGCCCGTGCTGTGGTCAAGATGTGTCATGTTGGAATGCTGCAATGGCGGTGGTGTCGATATAACAGGTAGGCTGGATTGTGTCGATACTGACGGCGTTTGAGGCGCCGGAGATGTTCCCAACAATCGTGGGTCGGCACTTGGAACACCGCTTGGGCCATTAGTTGTGGTCTGATTTAAATTATGAATTGTACCCAAATGGTGCACTGGCATATTGTGATGATGCGGTTGAAGGTGATGATGGTGAGAATGTGTCGGCTGTTGCTGCTGCGCTGGTTGTACAGTATGCTGCTGTTGCTGATGATGATGGTGTGGTCCGCCACCATTGTCAGACGGAGGCAGTGCCGATGGACCGGGCGGCAACAATGGGTTGGTATAATCACGAGATTTGTCATTGTTGAAACGGACGTTCAATGTAGCCATTTTGGAGAAATCGATCCTCATGGAACACGCTGATGGATAGATATCTTGTCTATCTAGTTTTTGTTTCGCAGATCGGGCACCATTGATAGATTCAAACTGGATCAAGGCCTGAAATTTGCCTCCTTTCTGAAATGTAACAATCTTATCAACCTTGCCAGCCTTAGAAAACACTTCATGTAACGCGTCCAATGTTACTGGATAAAGCAACTTTTCAATAACAACCCTGATAACAGGTGTGGCGCTGGGGTCTATATTGTTGTTGATTACTATACCATCGTTAATAGTGTTAGTGCTTGTGTTGCTGCTCGTATTCATGCTATTATTATTGTTGCTGTTATTATTATCGTTGTTATTGTTATTGGTCATGTTGGTCGTTGTTTTCGTACCAGCCATGGTAGATTCATTAGACGAAACGCCATTGTTAGCATTACCAGTCTCGTCCTTAACACGCTTAATTGCAACATGGGCCCCATTTTGCTGAGTGTTCGGTTGGGTGGGCTCGAAGATTCTCTTCATGATTCGTTTGGTTCAAACAATAATATTAAAGGTTAATGGAAGGGTTCGGTAATAATAATGGATTTTAGTGTGGGTGTGGGTTTGTGTGTGTAGTGCGCTCGTATGGCCTAATATATAGCCTTTGCCATGAAGCTAGTGATCATTAATTATTGGTAGCGCATTCATGTGGTTAAACAAATATATCCGATTTTGTTTCTCAACAGATAAATAATTATAATTTGGTCTCATTAAATTGATGCGTGCTAGGTTTTTCAATTCTACTGCTACGTTACAAACGTATTGCTTAGATTAAATAAACGTATATCAATGCTAGCGCGACTTGAATTTATCAGACCGTGTGTAAATGTAAATTAAATATTTTCTTTTCCAAAATTCCTTTTCTGTACGATCGATGGGGAAAAATCAATCTTGTGTGATGCTTATGTTCATGCAGAGCTCTTTACCGAAAGGGGGTGGAATTTTGACGGCACTTGTTCGGTGAGCATTGCTGCAGGATGGTCCATGGCAGAAAATCATATTCCTGCAGTCAGCTGACTCGTATGGTCGTAAACACGTGAATGAAAAATTGTAAAAGTTAGTTTTCGCTCACTCAATTAACATTGAGTTGATAAATCTTGATTGTTTTGTATGACAAATATTATGAGATTATTATATTATTACTATTCTACTTCAATAATTCTATAACACAGATTTTGGTTCAGGCAGCACGATGAAAGGCTCGACCGGCAAGCCACAACAAATCCAAAAAGAAGAAGTCAAGCAAGCGGTGGTCATCGATGTGAGCAATTCATCGCTTAATTTATTATCTGGAAAATCGTTGTTGTTATTCACACTTGAATGGCTTGAATTAGAATGTTTTAATGAAGTGTTTGTGTGCTGTCAGCCTAGCAATGCACAATCTATTCGCTCGCATGTGTCCGAACTCTATCCTCCATCGGTAGTAGGCTCCAAAGCCAAGCTACCTAATGTCACAGTGCATTCCTCTGAGAAAAATCAATCTTTGGGGGATTGTTTACGGGAGCTCGACTCTAAAGCTGTCATCAAATCAGACTTCCTCGTTATGAATGTTGGTTGCTCAGCCAATATAAATCTGAGCGATTTAATCGATAAGCATAAAGCCCTAAGAAAAGTCGACAAGAACGCTATTCTCACTTCAATCATACGACCAGTGCCCAGCAAGCAACTGATGAAGCGTACAAAGCGCTCTGTTTACATATGCGACACTAAAACCGGGCGCCTTATGCAATATGCAATTTTTGGCAGTGATCCTGACGACAGCATGTCAGTCAGCGAACACGATTGCCAGCCCAAAAAGACTATTGCCATCGAAACACGATTGTTCCATCAAAATAGTTCGGTGAAGATATATTCGAATTTGGTCGACACAAACATGGCAATCTGTTCACCGAATGTTCCCCTACTATTTTCGGACAATTTTGACTATCGAACACAGGATGATTTGATCCGTGGCATTTTTGACAATGAAGAAGTTCTTGGTAATTCACTTTATATTCATATTGTAGACGATTATTTCAGTCAGAAGATTGCCGATCCGCTAGGATGCATGAGCCAACGCCCCGAGCAAATCGATATCAATTTTGCTCTTTACCGAAACAAAAGTTTCAATACGCTGCGCCAAGTTTCAAGTGATTCGCTCCTCAGGTGTGGACAAATCGACCAATCTTTTGACAGCAAATTGTTTTTGAATGAATCCGACCTTGAAGAATCAGCCGGTGAAACTGACGATGACAGTAGTGAACTTATGGAGGATGATGATGGTCGATTTTACATCGAAGCGCTTGACAGTCTAGTCAGAGGATTCGAAGAAGACATCAAAAGTGAAAATCTTATACTTGAAATTAACGCTTCCAAACACGCATATAACATCGCTATGAGTAGTGTTTATGCTTGTATCACGAGAGCTTTAATTGAATTGCCGCATAACCTGAAATCGACAGACCAGCCAAATAACCACGCAGAGTACTTTACACTTTTGTCCAGAGCTTTCACCAAATTCCAGCCTGTTTTTCTAAATTACATCAGCAAAGCAGATTCACGCTCAACTTTGCTAATAACACTGGAAGACTTACATCTATCGCAAGCGAGCGAATATCTGAACGACTCGGTATTGGCTAAACTTTTGTACACCCTTTATGAGCTGGATATTCTCAACGAGGAATCTATCATTGAATGGTTCAACGACTACGATGAAGATGATCCCAAGCAAGTTGAACTTCGAACTCGTGTTGGCTTGAAAAAACTCATTGAAACATTGCAAGCAGAAACTGAGTCATCCGAATCTGAATAATAAATAAATCGAGAAGATATCTTTTCTAATCATAAACATCTATTCCACATGATTTTAGGTTTGTTTTATCATTTCTGTTCTCACTATGAACAGTCGTTGAACACGAATTCAATAGAGTGAACCTGAGAGGTCGACAGCACCTAAGACATCTGTCATCGATTGCTTAGTATTCAACGAAAGATTTATCAATTTTAAGTATGCTGTATTATTTCAATAATGTACGAGAGATTTGTTTACATTTGTATCTCGACCACTCATGTCCATTCAAATCTATGTAAAAATCACGGGTGGTCAATGAAAACATCAGTTGAGGACTATGTAAGAGTAGGTGAAATGCTAATATTTGATAACGTAAAGAATTTTCCCATCACAGGAAGACAAGGGGTGTTTACGACGAGAGTACAATCGAAAATAGGACTGGAGACTCACCCGCACGATTTAGAGGAGTATTTAATTCGTCAATAGTGACAATTCATAGAGTTAGACTCGGGCAGAGTACGAAGAATTATGAAGCGGACAATTTCTAGCAGTTGTAGATATTGAATCGCCTCAATATCCTCGCATAAAATTAGCAATACTGAATTGGCAGACGTTGCCATCTGCCCAAGTGATGCCATACTCTTGATCGGCATGCTTATTCACCATATAGGGGGCGGTGGAGCGCGCGAGGCCATCTTAGCGTCTCTTGCTTCTGAATTTCATTTTAAAGGATGCATATCATCAATACAGGCACTTTATCAACATGAAATTAGGCCTTTACTGTTGGAGCGATCGACGGTGGGCCAATGTCGATCACTTGTCACAGCAAACTCAAAATTACATTTACAACTATGGACAACCACAGTGTCACACCGTAGCTGTGCAAAATAAATACCTCATCTTTTGCTGACTTGAGTTTTGCGCAACACTAGTGTCGCGATCTACCATTAGCAAAAGTTCATAAGTCGATGAATCATTCACTAAAGCTTCGAACGTATCTTGTGAGTTTTAAATGACTCTAATCAATAGAAATTCTAGCCTAACAAAAGACTAGACACGATGAGTGTTGTGGAAAATACAAACCAGTGTTGTATGAATTTCGTTTGCTAACGAAAATTGCATCTAGCGAACTGTTCGATGAGTCATTCTGTCAGGGATTGCAACATTTGAATAGATTAGCAAGTGCTTATCTATTCAACTGTTGACAAATACAAAACTCTCAAGCGTAATTGTTGTTGTTGACAGAAACAAACAAACAACTCTTACTGCTTAGTGGGAGACTACAATTTACTTTGTCTGATGCATGTTGATTCCAAACTGTTTTGCACCTGTTTTCTGGTAGCGCATAATTTACTCAAGACTCTATAGTGCTTATCGTTGTTGTTGGTGTGAACGAAAGTCAATCGCTTTAGGAGCTCCTCTCAATTTGTGTGTCACAATCGTCGGTGTCGACACTTGTTCCTCTACGGCCATGGCTACAGCTAAGGCGAAGAAGTTTGGCCATTAAGAATAAGCTCACTAATGTTATTGGACAGCTTGCATGACGCATTCTTTGTTCGATGTTCATTACTGATCCATCGATGTTGAATGACGCAACTAAAGAGTCGATAGTGACTCAGATGAGCTCACACATCCATCAATAGAGTGTCTGACGCAGCGTCAATTCTAGTTGCTTTGTCGTCATTACTTGTCACTACCACTGTCGTCTATGAGCTGAGCGATCACATAGCTCGAATGCGATCATAAGGCCGGCGTTAGAAATTCAAACATTCCATGGAAAAATAGATCTACCCAGAAATGTTCGAACACGAAATGTTCCAATAGTAGTTTTACAAATTGTCAAAATACGCTTAATGCGCTAAATCTTCCGTCGATTGATTGGTCACAAATTGACTGACGTTGAGCGAACAATGACTCATGCTACCTCGAATTGTGTGTGCAAACAGTACGCACGCAAATCCATATGTACAGCGTATAGCAATAACTGGGGAAGCCAGCAAACGCATACGCATGCACACAATTCCAATTCAAATCTCAATCCCAATCCCAATCCCAATCCCAATCAATCCAATCGGAGACATGCCAAGCTAAGCAAGATGACTAGGCTGACATCAAGCTCATAGGCTGAATAGTTGAGCAGACATAGAAGTCAAGCCTGGTGAAGTAAAATTTCAGCTTTCTCGCTACAGCACAGCACAGCACAGCACCACAACACACACACACACACACACACACACACACACACACACACACACACAC